>WBMW01000540.1:453531-488967 GCA_013396635.1 Penelope pileata | reverse complement strand
GTCAGAGTGCCCCTCTGCTGCCATCTGTCACACAGCAACAACATGGAATGGGATATTGGTGGGAAGGTTCAACCTCTGCTGCCATCCCACCACCATCTGCCTCTACGAAATAGGAGGTATTACTTTTGGAGCAGCCCCATATAGTTTAAAAAAAAAAAAAGAAAGAAACTGTACCCACATTGCGGGGTTTCAGGTAAGTGCTCTAAGCTTTAGGTTGCCCCTTAAGAAGGTCATCCACCTACAATGAGGTTTGTGCTTCATTTTAGAAAGAAGACAAAGCGTCTCCTTCCAGGAGGGTGTTCCAGTGGCAGGACCCTGCAGGTGATGATTTGCTGAGACTCCAGATAACTTCTCACACCAGAGGAGAAGAGCAGCATTTCCTTGTTACCTAGGTAAGTCAGTCTGCTGCCTTTTTTTGAGGGGATATCTTCATCATGCAGATACTCACTCTACCCAGCTTCAGTTTACACTGCAAAACCTGAGTATCTCAAGTGAGGTGTGAAAGCACACGTCTCTGTTTGGATTCAGCTCTGATGAGTTGTACAGCCCCTGCAACAGAACAGGGGCCAAAAACATCACTGAGTCATTATACTGCAGCACTGAGCTTCTTATCTACACCACAGCCATCAACTGAAACTGCCATTGCACATCTGCCCCACTCACAGCATGGCAGAGGAAATGTCATCTGGGCTAGCAGCACTGGGGTCTCTAACTTCTGCACAGGAAAGGCTGGATTTGAAATCTCACCTGAAATAAAAGCAGTTTCATGGAATGCAATATTTATCTGCTACAGAACTATAAACAGCTGAGTCAAACCTGCTGGCATTTGCAGTAGGAGTGTTGATCCAATTATTGAAATCGTCAGCTGCTAGAACTTAGCTGTAACAGTAAAATAACAACAATATACCCAGGGCTCTTTGAGAACACCTTTCGTTCCAAGCATTCCCCAAACGTGCTGTGAGCTCATGCACCATCTATTTATAGGGAGAGCTTCACCCACCCGTGACAGGCAGCCGCCCACGGCATGAGTCACTGAGCCTCCTCGCAGCTCCCATGTCGGGATGCAGCAGATCAGGACGTGGAGCACGCAGGGGCTGATCCTCAGCTCCCTCACGCTTGTTTTTCTGTGCAGATTTTCAGACCCTCCGCCAAAGGAAAGCTGAGCAGTTTGTAACATTTTTTTTTTTTGCTCATTGTGTAACTACCGGAATAATATTTGTTCATTTATTATTAACAACCCTGTTCTTGCACACAAACAGAATGCCCTGATCACATTGGTCACGATATAAATCTTCATCAGCACAGACGTAATATGATGTATATGACCTACTCACATATTAACATATACCTTAATGTATATCATAGCTATTAATGATTTGTTATTACATGTATTTCAGAGGAAATGCTTTCCATCACAGATGGGGAAAAAAACACCAAAACAGAACCACAAGACAGCACAGCAACAAAACCCCCACCTTTCTGTCACAATCTACAGAACTGTTCCTTCAGTTTTTCCCATCTCACTCCACTTAGCCTGCAAAATGTTGATGCTGATGCACTGTGGGGCTTGTCAGCCCCGAGAAGGTTCTTCTCCATTGCCACTGCACTTGTTTCTCAAGAAATAATATAAACATCCAAGCCACTGTCAGCTGTAAGAGTGAAGCCCTGCTCGTGCTGTGCTGACGCTGGCTGGGTTCTGAAGGGATATTATTGAGTCTGCTGAGCCCCAGCACAGCCCCAGTACCTCCTGATTGTCTTTGCCCAGCAGGAACCAGAGCCACGTAACTCGCCATCCTGCAGTCACCGTAAAGGAGTCCTACTAAAAGCCAGAGGCATCACTGTCAAGAGATTTATGTTTTTTCAAACCCCAAACAAGATTATACTGCATGTAGGGGCTGCAAAAGCCTTTTGGAAGCAGCAAAGCCTTAGTTTTCAAAATAAAATCCTTCGCTAAAGAAATCTTTTAAACCTTGCAGAATGATTTTTTAGAAGCTAGTGCCTATTTTTTCAGCTTTTAAGCACTAAGAAAGAGTGTCTTACATTTTTAATAGAGAAGAAAACTGAGAACAGGTTGAAATACATGCTGAGCTCTGAAAACAGCTGCAATTCAACCCATCCTTTGGCATATGTTAACTCAAAGCAAGCTCATAATTTTCAAACTGTTTTCTCAGAGGAAACTGTTGCTGTTTGATTCAAAAGACAGTGTTATTCAAAATTTACTTGTTTGGGGATCCTTCCCTCGTTCTGAAATTCAGCCTAATTTTCTCTCCCTGAAAATGCTGCATTGGGGAAACAAAAATAGAGACACATCAGCTGCTGAACAGTTTCTACTCCTTTCATCTAGCACCGTCTCATCCTGCAAACTATTCTTATGTCATTATTTGCACTCACTTAGAAGTTTGAGTGAGTCAAGGAAGCACAGTGTCTGCTAGATCGCCAACATTCAGGTTTAGAGCTGGTTTAGAGTTCTACACTCACGTTTTATTTGGGTGCCTCTCCCAATTGAGAGTACTGGATTTTGGATGTCAAAACTCCATCACATTGCTGAACCTCTGCTAAGAACTTTTATGAATGTATGCATAGAGAAACTGATGGGTGTTTTGCTCACAAGATGTTGGATGTAAATATTTCCTGCTCATCACCTAAAATTTAGGAATACAAAACTTACATGCAGCCACAATGTGTTGAAGTCATGAATCTACTTGAAGTAGTGATTTTCCTACTTGGATTGATCTACTTTAAATGCTGATTGTCCTACTTGGAAAATTTGTGCAATTTTCAAAAAATAGCATAAATAACTTCTTGTTGAGATTCGTGAACCTGAGGGCATGTGTCCTGATAGACTCTTTCCACAGGTCCTGAGTCCCATGCCAACCCTTGCTCACAGCAGCATATATGAGACAGCTGATGCACCCCAAAAAATGATGGCTGATGTTGCACAGGATGCCTCTTTTTGAAAGCACGTCAGAATTACAGATTTAACATGACATGATGTAAAATCACAAGGCATGGCTTTATGTTTCACTCTTCTGCCAGGTTTTTTGTTCAGATTTAATTTATTCTATGGTTTGCAGTAAAATATAGTTTGCTTCAGGTAAGATCATTCCTCAGTTGGCAATCACTGCAGCAATCACATAAGACGGCATAAATTCTTATAAAAATAACCTTAATGATTTGGAACAAGGTGGAGGTTTTTTCACAACTGCACAATTACTTAAACATTTTTATGATGCTGTACAATAATTTAATTCCTTTTTATTTCTTTCCTGTTTTTGCAAAGTTAAAGTATACACATTTTCAAAGTGCAGTTAATACACGATGGAATAGGAGACTAATTTTGAGTTTAATATTCTATCAATAGTCATATTAGGATTTAATTAAATTTTGTGACTTGCACTTAATGCTTGTTCACCATCTCTATTTTACTAGCTCCTTTGGGGCTCCGCTAGAAGAAACAAATATGTAATTCATATATAGATCCTTAACAGAGTATAGACTGTTCATGGAGCAATATAACATTTCAATAAGCTATAATGATTTCTTAGAAAACTCTTTCACACTAAATCATACCTTTTTATTTCATAGACCTCAGGTCTACATTTATTATTATTGTTGTAGCAATTACTATGAGGGCTGCTCTGAAATTTCCCAGAAGTGCATCTAACCTACTCAGTTGTAAAGTCTTTCTCTCTCTTTGGCTCTACAATCAAATAATTATTTTAATGGTTTACAGGAAGTATAACAACTTTGGAAATAAGCTATGGAAAATACCTCCATGCACTGGCACAATCAGTCAGAGATGCTTTCCTGAATTTTCTGTTAGAAAGTGATTTTCCTGACCTGAGAAGAAAATTCTCGTTGTGAATTCTGGATGGAGGGATGCATCATCCTCCAATCCAAATTACAGGCACATCCAATATATTCCTCTCGACTAGTTTGCCTTAATTCCCTGGTTGTTCTCGGCCTCTGACTTTCCAAGGTTAAGCGTTGCAAAGATGAACCTACATCTTAGCAATGTCTCCTGCTTCTTTTTGTCCCCACTTTCAACATGAGAAGAATATTCTTTGTTTTATACAGGATATTGAGTGGCACATAAACACAGTACCGGGACCATATGCTCAGATGTACGCCCAGGAGACTGTACACGTAGGAAGGGCTCAGGATGTCCAGGCTCTTCCTCATGAAGCACCACTCCTGAAAGCACCGGTAACCCTGACCATGACTTTGTCTTGTGCACCTCAGCTCACTATTCCTAATTCATGGGAATTTCTCTGGTTGTTCTGAAACTCCTCTGAGAAACTGCTACTCATGCAGTCTCCATTTTAGAAACGTGTGACCACATTATGTTGGGTTTCTCACAAGATCTCTCTTTTTTTTTCATTCATTTCATTTTCACTCATTCATTCTACTTTCATCTCCATAGTGAAATAAAACCTTGTTTAAAATATCCTAAATTCCCACGAAGAAAAACTGAATTTCAGCCAGCTTTGATCTAAGCAGGAAAGCCTTTTTCCAGCATCAAATTTCATCTGTTAAGGAGCTAGTAAAATACTGAAGCCTTGTTGTGATAAATCTTATCTTGTAAAGGGAATTTTAGTGACAAAATTTTAATCTCACGAAGATTCTGTTAAGATCATAATAATACTATTATAAAAAGAAACACACACTGTTTACCTCAGTTTTTACTTAACATCAAGGTCCCTATGGGTTCTTGTGCCAAGCAGCCTCATCACAACTAATGCTTGATTTTGCAAAATCACTTTAAAATCAAGACACAATGGGGTAACTTCTAATATGAAGCAGTATAAAGCAATCTCCACATTGTATAGATATCTTATTCCTAATTACAATGCTTCATTTCATTTGTAATGAAAAAAGAAAACACTGAAGGTGAGTTAGTAAAAACTCACCATTGTATATAACCCCTTTCTCCTCCTTACTTAGCCATTTGATTCCATTAGAGTTACATATTGCTTCAGGATATAATCCAGAATACTGTTTAGGCACCTAAACTGTAGTGCATTCAGGGAAGGTAAATTGTTAAGTAATTAAATTAGTGTCATACTCCATCCACATGTTAGAGATAGATCAGGTGTACCTAGGTGCAGAAATGTAAACATCCACATGCTCTGGAAATATGAAAAAATACAAACAGGTTTCAAAATATAAACTCTTTTTTTATTAAATACATTTCTTTGTTAGACAAAGTTTATTCCTCACAATCATTTTCTCCTTTGGAATATCAATTAAGGCAACTGTCTTAAAGTATAAAAGAAACATATTGGAGGAATAAGCAATATAACACTAAAAGGGAGAAAAAACGTAGTTAATGCAAATTAAATTGTTATGAACTTAAAGCTATTGACTATATTTCTAAGGTAATAAGCATCATTTTTTGTTTTCACCATTTTCAGTATGACTCCAAAAATAAGTTTAATTTAGTTATTTCTGTTCTGTAACCACTCTGCCCCGTAGAATAAAATTTTCCAGGTATTTTGAAGGGCCAGTGGGTTTGGGTGGTGGGATTCAGAACACCAGCTCTGCTATATCTAAGATATCTGCTGAGAGAAAGGCAATGGGCTGAAATCCCTCACAGACTGTGAAGCCCTGTGCAACAGCAATGAATATTCAGAGACCCCTCAGAGAAACTATTACCAACATGCACATTTCAGAAGAAAATGCCATAAACTTCATGTACTTTGGTCTCCCTATTCCTCATATATCCTTAAGTTGCACTTTCTTCCTCTTCCCTAACAAGGAGATGATAAATTAAAGCCTCAGCATTTTCCAATCTTCAAAATGCCTTCTGGTTTTCTTTGTCCACCCATGTATGTAAGAAATGAATCTGGCTCTTAATGCTTTCTGTCAAATTCCCACTAAGTAAATAAAAACTGAGCTCTTAATTTAGAGCTGGTGGCGGTAGGAACTGAGTCAAAAATCAAAACCAAATTATATCAGGCTGATATAATAACAGAAAGTGCTTGGCAAGTATCTCAGCCAAAGGAAGTCCAGCACCTTCCTCCTGATACATCCGTCGTGCTCCATGCCAGAATACCGCTCTGACTCGCGGTGTTTCCTCTGTGCAGAACATGAGTGCTTGCCCAACACAAAGTGTCAGTGTGAAAAGAAAGGAGTGGATGAGCAACTACAATCCAGTAAGGGGATGTCATGAACATTTTTGATGCAGTGTGCATGGGGACAAGGTTCCATTTAATTGCTTCTCATGGAGCAATTAGTGTTGGTTTTTTTTTTTTTTTAATTTAAAAAGTATAGAGGTGAGTGTAGATCCCCCACGGGGCTGCTATGATGGGAATAACTGATATTGGGAGCAATAAACTTCTAAGGCTTGGGTTGAACAAGGTTATTCTTAAAGCATGGCTGCTTTGTCAAACCCTGATTTGTAACTTATTTTTTGGCTGCGTAGGCGGGCAGTATAGTCCAGCACTGAACTGGTATCTGAGCAGAAAGATATTCACATGGCTATCTTGCAGAGAGCCTCAGTAAGATATTCTTCATTTCTCACTTGGAATATGAATAGACTTCGAAACGTAAAGGTCATTGCATAAGCTTGTCTGCTAGAACAAAGCTGCTGCTAATATTTAAAGTAATGCCTTGAAGTATAGCCAGGAAAGGATTTTTGTTGTGTGCCCAGCTATATATTTGTGTATACACATTGGTTCCAGTACTCAGATGTATTGCAAACTTAATGCTGTCTGTGATATTGAATATGCCATACTGCCCTGTGTACACTGCTGTGGCAGTTGTCACTGTTCCCTGGTGGCAGAAATGCAAATATCTAAGTATATTCAACTTCTGAAATTTATCCCATTAATTTAATTTTATTTATTTACACTGGATCTGAATGTGTATATAAATAATGATCCTTTTAATCATGGCAGCTTTGTAAGGCACTACCTATTTAACAGTTGTTTGGTCAAAAAGCAAGGGAGAGATTCTGGGTTTACATTGTATGTAGAGCCTTCTGGCCCTGAGTATCAAATTGCAGTATAATGAGGACCTTGTGCTTGCTGTATACTAGACAGGGATTTAGCTTACACTGCCAAAGATCTGGCAACGATGAAAGGCTGAGCAGCAACTGCCAAAAATTACTCGATATTGTGTAAGCCCTTGTACTATACAGTCTGATAGTTGAAAGAGTTCATGTGCAAGAGCAGAATCTGCAAATGAAATGTATACAGTAAAGCAATATTTGTAATAACCATCTGTTATGCATCCCCTCCTTTGCCTTTATGCATGCACACATACACACACCAATTGCATACCTATATAAACCTATAAAACACTGTGTGTCCATATTAGCACACTGGGATTAATAGTATGGTGAAAACATTTTGTATTTCACTATATCATGTTTTTGTCTTTAGAAAGGAAGAAAAGTTACCTGAGCCTCAAGGAAGTGGAAGCTGAGATTGGGCCCTGCAAAAGTGATTGACTTACAGTGGAACGTCTTTGTTATATTTTCTTAAATCTGCAGAAGTGGACCTCAAAGTGCTGAGAGTGAAAGTAGGTTTGGGGAAGCAGGGGGAAAGGAGTGGTTTAAATTTTAGAATAGATTTCAATTTTCTGTCTAGAATAATAGTAATGAAAAAGAGCTTTGGCAAAGCTACACCAAAGATAGTTCAAATTTTTTTTGAACTGGATAAAAAGTTGCATTTATTTTTAAGCCAAAAATAACTGAAGGCTTTTCCTATGCAACTCCTGCTGTCTTACAACAGAAGTGGTTCTAATTAGCTGCTCTTAGTCAAGTGCTTGACAAAATGAATACTTGTGTATCCTGCTCATTTATCCCACCTTTCTCCAGAAACTGAGGCAGAGGTCATTCTAACATAACTTTATAATATAATTTTAACCACTTTGCAGCGTATGCTGTGAGTTCCTGGAATTTTGTGAACACAGAAGCAAAACCTTGTTTTCTTAATTTACACTTCAAGATGGTTGGCCTGATGACAAGAAAGTCTGAAAACACAAGATGGTCTTTTAAAATTAAATTCAAGCAATTCTTGTGCCTTGACAATTCTTCTCTCCTTGGAGCAGCTCAAAGAGAATGAGATGGATGGTGACAGGACTGAAGGAAATTAAACAGATGAAGACTATTTGTAGACAAATTGCAGACAGACTAATCTTGGTAATTTGCTTTAAAACGTAACACTTATCCAGACCTCTGTCACATCAAAAAGCAACAAAAGAGAAGCAGCTCTAATTTCTCAAGTGCACTTCAGATTAAATTATGTTCTGCTACATCCACTGAGGAATCATATTAATGTATATTTGCAATCCTTCAGTCAAATTTTGATGTGTTTTTTTTTTTTCTGGTGATATTATTGTTTTAGTTTATTTGCTTGCACTTCCCATCCTCTGCCACTTGCTTTCTTTCTCCCAGATGTTACCAGTCTGATAATCATCATCATTATATAAATTATTCAGAACTCTTTGCTCTTATAGTTTTATTCCTCCCATACTTCCCATACAGAACAACTTCGACTCATCGTTTTCTGACAACTACATACAAACTAAACGAATCCTTGTAAGCCATGGAGGTGACAAGAATATGTAGATTTTTAGGTACCTGCTGTAGGCTGAGATTTAACAGCCACGTATGTCCTGAAAGTCTTGGTTCACAGGAAGCTCAAACTGCTGTTTCAGCCACCTCAAAGTTAGGCATTTCGTCAAAGTTAGGAAAGATAAAATCTCACCCTTGGGATTACAGGTTGGTGAGAGTGGTGGAAAGACAAGTTTCCAAGCCTGATCTCCTTCCTGCTTGGAGCCATACCAGTTCAAAAGGTTCTGTGCCAGTTAAAACATCTAATCCAAGCTCTTGCTGTCACGTATGTAAGAATGAATGATTCAGCATTTCTCAAATATCATTCTCAGATATCACAGAAAACTGTTTTGGGTCTGCCAGCCTGCTCACACCAACAGGGGTTCGTTTTGCTAGGCTTTAGACACAGCAGTTTGGTGAGCTGTCTGAGATCTGGGGCTCTCCAGAGCACTCACCGGGGCTATGACTTATACCATTCTATTTTAAAATCATCAGTGTGCAAGCTGTGCAGCACAGGTCTCTACAAGGAAAAGCTACGCATCCTGACTGAGTGACTACATGTGTTCCATGGAATTCCATTTACAAAGGGCAGCAGATGGACATTTTAAACCTTTACTAAGTGCAGAAAAATGATATACTGACTGATCCGTTAACAGAGTTTCTCCAATTCAAAACAAAACTCAGACCAAGATAAATGTTTCCCACTTCTTTAAGCAGGTAGCACACAGCTGCAGTAAAATTGGTAATTTCCAGACTCATACACTCTCTGAAAAAATATATATTTGTCCTTTTCTTTCAACGAGCATTCCAAATTTTTGCTAGATGCCAACAGAATTATTTTAACAGGCTGTTGGAACAGAGAGGAAAAAAATGGACTGCACTTCAGTGGGAAGTCATCAATTGTTCAGACCGCATCTTTCTGTGGGTTTCCATATGCAACATGAAACTCTTTTTAAGCAGTGACTTGAAAAAGTACCGCTGTGAGGACAAGAACTATTTTGCACAATTTCCTACATCCTCTGAAACACAGATTTAGCTCTGTAGAAGAAAGACGAATGAACAAACATATATTTGAAACGCCGTGAGTTGGTGTAATGGATTAGCAGTAAGCAAATCTGAAATCAAGACTAAAAAATACAAACCTCCTTAGAGCCAGAACAGAAAACGTAATGGAGCCATTCTCAAATAAGGCTGAGGATTAAATGATGAAATATTTGACAGAAACTAATGAGCCATCATCATAAGCAACAGGGTGTTAAAATGGAAAAAGGGGAATTGCTATGAAACGCATTTTTTCCGATTAATTTTTAGATTTTTCTGAGTACATTTTTTCCCACATGCATATGAATTCCAAATTGCTACTTTCTTGCCAATTTGGAGTCGAAACTAATGGCTTGTGACCGTATAATGAGTTGTAATATTTAACTTGGATTCTGTGATCCCAAAAGTACTTGAAAGTTTTGATATTTTTATTCTACATGTGGCGGTGCAGGGAAAATGTCTTCCTAGTCATACGGAGTTACCCAAACATTCATTATCATGAGATACAAAATTTATACCTTTCCCCTTTCTCTTGTCTTCTCTAGCAGTGAGATTGCATTCCCAGACTTCTCACAAGCACCGTGCTTTCTGTTCTCAGCAGGTGAACGAAGCATCTTAAAACTTTCCTACAAAGGCAGTGCAGTGTGGTGGCTGGAAGAGGTGACCCAACGACCTGTCTGTTTCAGCTGATGCCTTGTTATGACAAGTTGGCTGAAGTCATTTAGGAAAAGCTTTTCAAAGGCCACCAGCCTTGATTTCTCTCTCCTGCTGCTGAGGTCAATGAGAGGGTTGGTGTTCTCTTGATTCTTACTCATAAATATCGATGTGAAAACTCTTATCAGCTTCAGCAGGAGTGAGGACAGGGCAATGCTAGACACTTTCAAAAATTCCATCTGCTGTGCTGCAGTTTAATGCTCCATAAAAAGGAGTAATGACTGTACTGCATGATGCTCTGTGAAGGTTGAACTACTAGCATTTGAAAGAACATTTAATTGGTTCAGATAGGTGATAGGTAAGTACCAATTATTACTAAGATTTTATCCCCATGAAACATGGATGTGAATTTTCTCAAACTGACAACTGGAAAGCATACAAGCAATGACCTTGTTTGGATATCATTGTTTTTCATTTGAAGAGAAGTCAGAAGACAAGGAGTAAATAATGCCTACAATAGTTCTGAACCACACACTTCCTTCTATCAAAGTTATCTATGCCATTCCCTTAATTTTATATAAGTTCCTGTAAACAAGCTGTACTATCTAAAAATATATCAGAAAATGGGCTTTCAGATAGATTCAGTGCAAAAGAATAACCATTTTACCACAATTTTTTCCCCCTATTGTTGAAAACCTTTTTTGAGCGGTGTCTTTGATACAGGACACAGCTAGGAGGAACCATTATTGTTGTTCCATTGTGAAAAGGCAGACCATTTCTTTTTCTGATTTGTTCTCATTTCAAGGCAGTTTGGTCGTTCCTAAAGCCTGGCAGTCTCGCTTTTATAATACTCCAGTCTCAAAAGAAGCAATTCCCCTCTCAGGCTAACAGACATTGTACCTCTTACCTTCCACCATCATGTCATCATCGTTCACCAAACTCCCTGAAACCATATTGCTTAAAAATCTGAGATCTGTCTGTCCACACCTAATAGAAGTTCATTTTCCCTAGGCCTCTACGGATGGTTAGTGTCCTAGATATTTAGTTCTGATGCTTTGCAATCCTAAGACGCTGGCTTGCACGTATCCTAAGAACTGAAAATACTCAGAGGCTGGAATAAAGGTACATGGTCTCAGTGTCAAATTGTTGCTTATGGAACAGTTGGTCTTGTTGACAATATCAACAGACACATCAGTGCCTGGGTAACCAACCATACATCTAAAGTGTTCCCTTTAAGATATAGTCAAAAAACAGTGCTAGACTGTACCGTGATATAATGTGGAAAAATCTCAACCACATGTGGTTGTATAGAAGACACCTACCCATGCCTGTCAAATCCATCAAGCCTCCTGAAGACTGCATTCATTTTTAAAAAGATGGCAACAATCAATGGAAGGTTAAAGAACATGGCTATAAATTATTCATGGCAATAAATCTCAATATTTGAAGTATGCCACATGATGCAAAGCATTAAAAATTTGCATTGCTTGTCATTTCCAGATCAATATTAAAGGGATTGTTGAACTGAGATCAGGGAAAACAGCAAGCGTGGAAAAAATTGAAATTGAGAGTCCATAAATCACTCAGTCATAAATAATTAAGAGGAACATTCCTTCTTTTTTACAATATGCAGTACATTTAGGGATCAGCACTTGTTCTGGTAACATTTCAAAACGTACAATATGCAACTCTCTTGGTTTTGTTTTGTATTTGTTAGCAGTATTAGTTGTCAGTTCATTGTGATTTAGATGAGAACTCAGAGCAACATTTTTAGCTGATTCAAACCTATTTAACTCCACTGAAGCTGTTGCACTTGTTACTCAGCAGTTGATGTAGTATCCTACGTCAAGCTGAAATTTAGCCAATAAATTCAAATAGAATTTAAGAAATAAACAAACACCTAAACAGTGTTGAAAAGTGTTCCACTGGCTTGGAACAAGGTCTGCTGTTGTTATTTCATTCTCAGGCCTAGAAATTCAGTGATCATAACTCTACTAGTAAGCACAGAGACCAATTTGTCATGAACTTTCCTCTCCCTACCCTGAAAATATCTAATGCAGTAGGCCAGATGAATTATCATTTGACTTCTTTCATTCGTGGGCTCATGGGGTTCTATATCTCAAAGCAATGGCATCCAATTGCTCCTGAATGGTAACTTCGTACCTTCAAGCATTAACAGTGGCAATTACAGGTTTAGATTTTTCCAGAAAGGCATGCAAAAATTGAACTGTAGTTGTGACACACACAAATCTCTCATGTTTCTTACTTTTCATAGCAGAGACAGCTCCATGTCCTCTCCAGCTGCATCCTGATAGGAGTGTTGTGGTGGGTCACATCATCACACAGAGGCTACGATGCTATGCTCTGGCTGATGTGCACCAGGTGGTATCAAGGGTCAGCTGCTAGGTGATCACAAATGGGTAAAAACTAAGATAATGCACAACATCACCTCTGGAGAAATCTGCTGAAGTGTCAGCATATCAAAAGTGTTAAGCATTGCTGGCAAGATTCCTAATTACCCATTTTGAATTAAGTATTGTCGCATGGTACTCACTTCCAGAAGCAAAAAGAGATTATTTCCAGATAAAGAATTCTGCCTGTGAAATTACTCTAGCATTAGAGCCAAGTTTAAAGTATATTTGTAAATATAATGCACACTGAATTCAAGTCATGTAATTGATAACATTTCCTAACATGGTACTGAGTACTGAGAATTCACATTGCATTTTCTGCAACAGCCTTTTGAACTGAAGGAAAGGGACACCTTAATCCTGCTGAAACGAATGGGCATGTGGTCTGCAGTGCCCAGAGGCAGATTTTGAGGATCTTAGCCTTGATCCCTTCTGATTCAGTGATTTCTGTTCTAGTCACAAGCACTAAAAGCTGAATGAAAAGTTGTGCTTCCCTTGCTTTCTGTGAACCCTGTTTACACCATTTCTGCCAATGCAGAGTGACCAAATGGACTCGTTTTTTCCTACGCATACGGCTTCCTCTTTCCATTTTTGTCCATCATGGTCTAACTTGTGGTTCAGTACACAGCTTAATAACAGACTGCATTGCATGTAAAAAAAGCATTTGTGAGTATAACATGCCAGTACTGTTTCCTAATGTGATATGAACCTCAGATGTGTTATAACAAGCATCTCTGTCCTACGAAATGTACAAAATTATTTCCTAATTTCAACATCAGTACAAAGAAAAGGAAATTTTTTAGCAATATAGTGTAAAGATACCCAAGGGAAATAGTTTCAAAGAAAAGTATTTGTGGTTCTGGTTATAAACACCAAATACTTTGGATGCACACGAGACTCTGCTTGCATTTCTTTCTTTGATGACATCGTGCATTTGGGGTTTCCTGATTGTTTTATTTACTTCATTTGTTCATTTTATGCTTATCGGAGAGACCATAAAATTTAAAAGCAAATTGTGACCAAGCCAAAGGCTTACTCCTTGCAGTAAAATCTCCAATTAGACTATTTCCAGCGTCATTTTCCAAAATGTATTGCTTAAAAAAGCCCGATGCAATCATCATATAAGCATGTTTTTTTTTCACACTAGCACACAAGCTGATCAGTGTAACAGTGTCATCAGCGGAGCGTTGTCTGGTTGTGCTATGGACAAGCCTCATTCTCAGACTCTCCTCCGTTCTGCTCAAGCCCTCACAGTCTCTCCATCTCCACTGGGATGGAATACAGATTCTCACAGTAATGGCAGTAAAGGTATGAGCTTGGTATCCAATGTCCTCCGATCCACAAAGAACTACTGCAGTATTTCAGAACTGATCTGCCCAGAGTTGGAAAGTTATAACCCAAAAACAAAATAGTAAGGATAACCAGACAGTCATGCAAACCAGTTGTGGAACACGGCAAGTCAAAAAGTACAAAAATAAAGAACAATTGATAACAAAAGTTGTGCTGTGACCATGAGATTTAAATGGAGTGGGAGAAAGGGCTACATTACTGATAGACCGCAGAAGCTACTTGTGTTGTTTGTGTTTAGTTGAGTAAGGATTCACAGCACTCAAGAAATTCTCAGAAGCAGGATGAGCCCATTATCATCAAGGATCTGTGAAAAACAAACTGCAGGCTGGAACTGCAAAAAGAAAGATCAATGATGACAAAGTCTGCAGAAAATGGAATAGCCAAAGAAGCTTGCAAATGTTAGGGTATGAGTATGATATATTCACGTGGGTTTCACTATGCTGTGTTTAGGAAAATTCCATTGAGAAAGGAGAAAATGTATAATGAGATGGGGAATTTCCATATACATCATCATCAATGGTATTAACACATCACATATGCAAAGCAGAAGGGTTTGGCTTTGGTTTTTGTGTATTTTTTTTTTGTTTTTGGTGTGGGGGGTGGGTTTGGTCAGCATCATTTCCCTCTATTCTTTCTGTTGCCAGAGCCATACTGTATAATCTTAGCCAGATGTCTTCAAACAGGGGATTTCCGACAGCGATGGTGACACAGAGCTCCTCATGAGGTGTGGATTATTCAGGAAGTGGAAATGCATCTCTTGAAGGGGGATGGCTGATGGCAAGGAGCAGTAACACAGAGGTCAGAAAAAAAAGAGAATTTCTCAGACTTTCTGATGAATATGAAAGACATTCCATTCGTGAAGAACACAGGGGGAGCAATGTGTTGCCCGTTCCAAGCAATGTGCTTTGCCAGCAGGTGCTGGATTGCCAAATGCACGGGCCACTTCAGCTGGCAGAGAGCCCTGATGAAATCATCTGATTTGGCAGCTCTGAATTTCTAACGAACTGTTTCCCTAATTCCGTAGAGAGAACGGCCAGCGTGCCATGGGAACTTTGCAGAAAAGATGGTGTCAAAAACACGCCTAGAGCGTGAAGAAGCACCACTGATGTGCTTTACAGGGTCTTGGATGTCCTTGTCCTAAGAGCTGACCCTCAGCAAGACCGCAGGAGAAACTGGTTAAGTTAACCACTCCTCTCTGACATTTCGGACTCTGGCAGACTTCTCAGCATTGCCATTCAGCAAAGAAATAGAGATGCTGTCAGTTTTGACCCTTGTGTTTGCTTTCTCCCTCAAATATAGAGGAAAAACAGCAAATGACAGCAGGCATTCAATGAAGTTTATTGCACAGTGTGTGGGCTGAGCTGGCCTAGATGATTCAAAGGCAAGGACAGCTGGCTCTGGTGGCTACCACTGGAGAAAGTCAGGTTTGAGAATTTGTGCTCACAGGAGAGTAAGGGCCATACTGCTTGTGGCAGGCTCTCTCTGCTGTGATTAATTTATTATGACAGAAGCCAGGGTTAGTGTTCTCTTGCCAGCTGCTGGGACGATGACTGTGTGCTCTTCCCTGAGTTATTGTGGAGCTGTCTCTGCCTTTAAGAGAATTGCTGTTTGCAGGGTTTCCGTGTTTCTGTAGGAATGTTGCCAGCATCTGGCAGCTCAGCTCTGCAATGTGCACCTCTTCAGCAAGAATAAAGCCAACCACAGAAGGATCAACCAGGTGAGACCAGTCCTCTCTTTCCTGGCAGAAATAGCATGTCCCTTTCTATAAATATTAATACAAAACCAAACCAAGACAAAACACCTAAAGCCCTGCACCAT
The DNA here is from genome assembly GCA_013396635.1 of Penelope pileata. NCBI lineage: Eukaryota > Metazoa > Chordata > Aves > Galliformes > Cracidae > Penelope > Penelope pileata. Next base: position 473,133 of record WBMW01000540.1, on the reverse strand, counting down.
TTCAGAACTGACTGTTATTTTATGAAAATTAACCTTCCTAAGAAACAAACCACTTCCAGCTACAGCTTCCGTGCAAGCAGAATTCATTATGCCACTGGCCAGCTATGCACCAAAACAACACGCTCTGCTTCTCTCTTTCTTCACTGTTTCTGGAGATGAACCAACAAGCTTACGCTCAAAGCAGCACTGTCCCAATACTGCAATGGTAACAATAAGGAAACTGAGAAAGGAATGTGAAGAATGCAGGATTTCCAGTAAAATTAAGAGACGTTTCCACACTAACACAGTACAGGGAAATTTAACAGAGAATACATTCTGAGAGCATTTTCTATTACTGTCAACTAAATTTAAGTTGTTGATCTGCTTTGTTTACAAATCTTTAAGGAAACAGAAGCATGGAACTTTACTTTTTAAGAGAAATTAAGATGTACAAGGGTTACATAATGGAGGAAGGCAGTGAACATCTGTGGCTTCATGGTGGTTTTGACACACAAGAAAATTATTTGGGGGATTTGTTGCTCACAGACATCTGCTTAGCAATGATGCCAGAGCCAGCCCGCTTCATTAGCTTTGACAGATGACCAATGCCACCTAATCTCCTTGATTCTCACAGACAGATCATTTGCTTTAGCCATATAAAATCTATCTAAAGAATTGATAAAAACAGACGTATACAAAATTTAAAAATGAAACAGGCTTTTGAATACTGAAACTTTATTCCATCTAGTTGTTGAATTTGGCATGGAACAACGATCAGAATTTAGACTTGCAGAAAACAAGACCCCCATGGCTTACTTTTACCCATTTTTGGGGCATAATCAGGTGATCTTTTGCCTATGTAGTTGGAATGGCTGACGTAATGACCACCTAGGTGCTTGTTATTGCCTCAGCACTGATCAGACAAGGAATCTCAGTACCTACTCATCTTTGTTTATAACCTGTTTGGCATTGTCTAATTTTGTCATCATTAAGTTTTTAGTTTCAGCCTTGCAAATGAATTAGATGCATCAAGAAGTAACAAGGTTTAATTTCTGCTACCTATGAATAACGTTATTCCCCAACAATAGAAATAGAATGGAACTGCAAATTACAATTAACTGTGGTTAAACTGATTTTTTATTTCTCAGAAACACCTTTTGAAAACACTTCTGCACTAGCACCAATGATTTATTCAGTTGTGATTCTGTTTTGCTGCTGCATTTACATATTTTCCTTCGTGTTTAATGATTTAGTATTGTGGGTTTTTTTTTACTTTAAATGAGAAACAACTGAAGCTTTTTCAGTATTTACATTTCACTGCTGTATATCTCAAATCATGTTACTGATATTCAATTTAATGATGTAATGTTATGAGTCCTCACTTTCATGAATATTAATAGACATGGAAAATGCTTCACATGCTTTACAAGTTTTCAAAAATTAAATATCTGGAGGAAAAAAATAACAAAGGCTGTATTTGCCTTGAAATGCCTAGTTTTAGGAAGAAATCGATATTAATGTCAAAAATAGATGTTACGTGTGAAACTACAGTTTCAATTATAGCCATCAATTAAAGTCCATGTCAGGTTCTAAAAGTTCGTTTGTAATATTGCTAAGAAGCAAAAGTTAGAGATAACTTTATATTCAATTTGTGATGTCTGTTTTCCCTCTGTCAGAGGGTAACCATGCAAGCCACAGCCTCAGCTGCTGTAAATCAGCATGGATTCACTGCCATCTGTAACTATAACAGTTTTTATCAGCAAATGACCAAGCCCAGTTTTCCAGAGGATGCTGCAGGGTACCAACATCTACTTTATCTACACAGCCCTGAGCATTATCCTCTTACACAAACAAGAAATCCATGACATAATACTAAAAAATTCTGACAATCCTGCTGTAATCACAGGCTCTGGATGTTCCTGTCAAGCTGACAAACTCCACCCAGCGCTGCTGAGAAGTGAGGAGCAGGCCCTCCCTCCTCCCAGGTTTTGCTTGGAAGGTGGCCTAAGCTAACTCAAAACCTGTGGTCACCTGGAAGCTGTTTCATCTGAAAAGAAGTGCTAGATGCAAATCAGGCACCGTGTACCTCCTTCCCATCTCCCACAGCCTTTGTGTAGACACCTTCCTGATCGCTACAAACAATCCACCACATGCTGCGATCACATTCACAGGTTTGAGGTGAGCACTGATAGAGGATGGACACGCCTAGAGGACAAACAGTCTTCCCATTCCCCAAATAATCTTACCACAAACACAGGGTACAGCAAACCTCTTCAGACACACGATAAATGAAGAGTCAGCCCCTTTAATTTCAGTGGCTGTAGCCTCATGTGCAGAAGTGGGCAGACGTCCAGGGTTCTGCTGCAGTATGGACCCAACAGGGATAGGGAGTGCTCCCAGCACAGCCCTGCTGCTAACGTGGCACTTTTCCGGTGAATAAATTGAAGATTCTGCTCTCGTGGAAGGTTAATCTAGCACCTTTCACGGGCACGGCACACATTAATATGTATCTTGCATTTCTAAAACCCTGGCTTCAGCTAAAAAAAGCCCTCTTACGCATAGTTATTCATATTGCCTCCTCATAACTTCCTGGGGTCTTAACCGTGAAGAAAATTACTGCATTGCATTAGTACATCCATAAATGGCAACGAGCCTTTTTAAATGTAAACACCATTGTGGATTTACATATACTTTGAGAGCAAACACGATGGGAGAACTTTGGAAGCCAGTGTATTTTTCCATTGGCCCGTGTAAAGATATCATTTGGTTTTAATTCTCTGTCCTTGTCATTACAGTCATTTGGATCCCAGGTGCTGAAGCTCAGGCCTAACTTTAAAGCTGTGCTTAATCCTGCTGCCTTCGCTGCCATTTGGCAAGGGCCCAGGGCACAGAACTGGAGCCAAGGGGATGAGGGAGGCTTGGGAACTGCATACACAGAGCTCGCAGTGGCACCTGTCTTAAGCAGGATCGCTGGAGGTCAGCGTAAATCAGGTTACTACAGAAAGTGATCTCAGATACAAGGGAAACAAATCTGTACTGAATACATGTGGTATTTCAAAGTAAAACCTTCGGATGGAGGTTTGCCTGTTAGGGGTTGCTGTTACTGTGGATTTTACAGCTGAAATTTACTTTCTGCCTGTGAAGGCTTTGGCACCGGTATGGCTGTTCTTGGTCGCAGGTAGAGGAGCAGGGAAGGGAGGGTTGTCTCCCACCATCTTCTTGTTAACATTCCTGACAAGCACACTTGGAAGACGCAGGAAAAACACCATACTGCTAATACTGCCATCTGAGCAATAAGACATGCCAAATTCTAAAAAACACCTCCCTCAGGGGAGCAACTGAAAGCTGTTTATAATAGATGAGAAGCTCCTGTCTGAGATTTATCAGTGACTGTCACAGGTGAGAAGTGTTTACTAACAAAGCCAGAACAAGTCACAGAGAAGGTGATGACTCCTTCAAGATGCTCAGCCTTTGGTATAATTCATCTTCAAGCAAGCAGCCCTAGCGAGTCCCAAACTGGAGCTATCAGCAGCCCAGCTTGTGTACAACAAAAGCACTGCCTTGCCTGGGCAGATCTAATCTAGCCCAACTGTATCCGTAGCTGCCCCGTGGCAATGGAAAATGGATCAAAGTGGATCCAGTTCCTATTTCCACAAGAGCCCTGCAGAGCTTCATTTCCTTATATTAGATTTGCTTGAAATCTTGGCTGATGGTCAGGCCTTCAGACAGATATTCATCTTAGCAACTGAGTACTGTACACACATCCTTTTTCCTCCCATGTATTTTTATAATTTCTTTATCGATATGAATTACACGTGTCTGGAGAGGAGGCTGGGCTCCTGGGGTTACTGCCCTAACCCCTTGCTCTAATGCACCCCCACCCCCCCAAACTTCACTGGCTTTGTTGAACAACGCAGCAGGCACTCGCTCCCCAGATGGGTGTGCTTCACCCACTTTGTCTGGTCACAGAAACACTTCATTCAAAAGCATTTTCCCTAAATGATTTTTCAGGCCTTTTAGAAAGAAAATTAAAATAAAATTAGAAAGAAAATAAAAGTACAGCAACAGGAAATAGCACAGCTGAGGCTAGAGATTCAACTGGTTTTGATATTTCACTGTATTCCAAAGTTTTGCCTTCACATCAATGCATGCACAGGTCCTTGGATCGGACCTAGCTGTGACTCAAAAACAGAGATCAGCCAGCAAAGATGCCACCATGACAGAGTACAGACAGGTGGGGACAGGGGAAAGAGACAGGAGCAAGCGTCCAGTAGCTTAACCCGTCCAGGAGAAGAGTTTAGGCTAGCAGAGCAGGCAACATTTTTCTTTAATTGCATAAACTGGAAGCTTTGCCTTGCTGAGGATCAACCCTGTACTGTGCCAACTGCATCACAGAATCAACAGAAATATTGTCCTGTTCTAATCTCAAAGCTCATAAACTGTACTCCAGAAACTAAGTGGAAGCTGCCATTGGCACCTAAAGAAAGAAACGAGGTAGTTCCTGAAAGAAGCCAGGACTTTTTTTTCTTAGATAGCTCATTGATGTTGTATTTTGACTGCTCAAGCAGTTATTTTTTAAAAAATAAAACTGTCATTCCAGGTTTGCTACAATACAGCAAAAATTTCCACACACTGCATCTTTCGACTTTCGAAGGCAGCTTCCAGGCCCTGACAAATACCTTCCAGGAAACTTGACTTCAAGTGCACTTTTCTAAAATAAAACACCCGCTGCCATTTGCAGATTCCTTTAGAGGCAACCAAAAGCATCAAACAAGTGTGAATTGCCATGTAGATCTCAGCTCCTTCTTTCTTTAGTGTCCAGCTGCCAGCAGCCCATTCCATCCTTCTAAGACCTATCACATTTACCTCATTCTCAACACAATGTAATCTTATTTCCTCACTGCACAAACACACAGTTATTATTGTTAAAACGTCTGTGAACAGGAGAGGAACAGCATTATCTGGTTTGATGGGTGTGTAGCATTTCTTTCCTGTTTCTCCTGGGTTAGATGATCCTTTGTGCCAGGAACCACGAATCACAAGGATTATATCTTTGCTGTTCTGTGGCCTCGTATTAAGTTTCCGTGTTAAATGTCTGCTATAAAACAAATATTCATCAAAATTAGTCTAAGGAAGATAACATAGGGAAAATAATACGTGACTAATAGGAAAGATGTTTGTGAAGAAACTGTGTTTTTTGAAATCCCTGTTTTAATTCCTGAGATCACCATTAAGGTTCTGCTTCCAGCGGGGCTTCCCTAGTGGCCTAGGTTGCAGAGCCTTAGCAAACGCTGGTAATAACCCTTCCCTCCTCCCACAGCGAGCCCCTGGTTTGGCTGGAAGCTCTTTGGGAAATAGATGACCTTTACTGCCTAGCTTTAGAATGAAGCACAACTGAGCTCTAATCTTGGTTGCTGTTTATGTGCGCTATTTTACGTAATACTAAATGTAAAAAAAAAAAAAAGAAGAAAATTACCTGCGTTTTTACATCTGTATTTTTACAGTAGTCATTAAGAAGTTTCCCAGCAACATGTACATTTTAAAGGCTTAAAACAAAGTTCCATTGGAACTCCTCTAGATACCTTGAGGTTACAATGCACTGTGATAACCAGCAGTTTGCAAATGGTAGCCTGCAGCCACAACAGAAAGCTTGCTTGATTTCTCTACTCAAGAGATGGAAGAGTAAAGCAATAAATATGCATTGGGCTCTTCTCTGTGAAAAAACAAACAAACAAAAAAAACAAACAGGAACAGACAGCAGCATTTGGAGAAAATTCTACTAAAATAGAGACAGGTTGCAGCCTGAGGGCACTAGCCTGCTTTCCTTTCTGCTGTGCAGAAGCATTGCCTACAGGAATCCTATTCTGCCAGACTGTTTAGCATCCGTTGATCAAGGGATGGACCACACCAGATGATGACCAGATGAACTTTTATCCCTTCTTTCATCTTTTCTCTCCCTGCACCATAAATGAAACAAACTTCCATTATCCTTCCTGGATAACTCTTCCGTTCTACTAATGCTGATCTATCATATCTAGGATTTTTTTTTTTTAATTAGGTTCTGAAGGCCTGATGCAGATCTGGATTTGGAGCAGAACCAAAGAAAGTCACTGGAGTAGTTCTGCTCTCCCAAACTGAAGAACTTAAGATTTCTTAATTTAAAGCCATGAAAAATTCCTTCCTGTGGGCATCACACAAAGGTAATTTTTTCAATTACAATGAACAGCCTGGACTTCTCTCAAATTAGATGTCTGTTTTGTCTTTTTGTTGTTAAGATTTTGTAGGTGTTTTTCAATCAAATTGCAAAGTCAGTGCATTGCAGGGAAGATGATAATTACAGCTTCACTGAAACAGCAGACAGATTCTAAAATCTGACTTCAGAAGTGGAATGGACTATGGATGTCAACAATCCCAAAGCAATAGATCATACACTTCTTTTAGAAATGCTTACGGCTTCCAGTCTACTACACAACCTAAAGTGTAATGTAGTAGAATTGAGTTTAATACAAGGTTTTCAACTTTAAATATTTGTAGCAGTGTTTTTTTTTTACCAAAAAACCTCACAAAACCCAAAAAACCAACCCAAGCACAATGCAGCTGATTGACTGTATGTTGTTACTTTCAGAGACTTCCTCTGCTCCAGTAATAGCAGCTCAAATTTTTTTTCCCCAGTGAGTCAGAAATTGTCCTTTCCATGGCCTGAGGCAGCCTTCGCTGCTCTTCTGGGTGGCACAGCGTTGTTATCAGTCTCGATACTTCAGGACCCAATTGCCATGTCATCTACTGGGGGAGATAACAGGACGGTGGAGCTTGCATTTATTTTTGCTGTAACAAAATAATCTGTTTCGCGTGTATGCAAATCCTGAACCAGGGAGCCTTCCAGCACGCAGGTAATTCAGTCGCACAGAAATCCCTGCTCAGCACAAAAACCTGGTATCAGGGATGCCAGCCTCACCTCATGCCTATGCTTTAATCAGTGACTAAGAGAGAAAGTGGCTTCTCCTGCTGTTTGCACAGCTCCATCCCCACAGCTGCAGCTCAGAACCTGAGCCACCACAACACCTCAGCAGCATTCAGCCCCCAGGGATGGAGCTGCCAGGGGGTGGCTGCAGGTGTGAGAGGCTGCAGCCCCGGCACTGGGGGCTGCAGACCTACCAGCACCTACCACAGACCTGCCCATTTGAGAGAAAATTGATATCTGCATCTTCTAGTCATTATGAAACAGATTAATGTTAGCTATAAGAGTTAAATAATATGGTCATATTTTCAAAAGCGTGCTGGCCACTTAAAGACAGCTGCTCAGTGAAGCCGAGGCTTGCTGCAGGCACACGCAGCTCATCTGGAAAATGTGCAAACTGCCACCGAGCTCTCTGGGAGCTCAATGAGACCCAGGTTCTTTCAGAAACCCAATCCCAGCTGAAAAACTGCTCTTGTCTGTAAGAATACTCCATTAGTAAGCAAAAAAAAATAACATATATACATATATATGACATGCAAAGTAGAAGCACAACCTCTGGTCTGTCTCCTTAGCCACTTTGAGAAGCCTGAGCAAGGAGGGACAGCTGGATTCCTGTGTGTTCTGAGGTAGCACAGACTCATCTTAATCCAGGATTGTGAATACACAGATACACATTCTGGCCATACACCAGTTCAGTTCTTTGTGGGTTTTGGCTAGTGAAGAAACTATTCAACCATCAATCAAAAGCAGCAGTTGATTTTGTGCGTTTCGATATTTTTTAGGGTACAATATATTCTAAAACATCCAGAATTCTTCAGAGGTTTCTCCCATTCTGCTAAAATACCTCATTGCTTGATTTTGGTTGTCAGCTTTTTTCCTTCGATTGTCAGACGTACAGGAATTCTCGATGGATACAATCCATATTCCATTGCTCTTACATTGACTCTTGAGCTTTTCCATCTTTCCATCTGATTCACTGGATGAGTGTAGGTGGTTTTACTAATGACAGCATTACTCCCCATTTGGGATATAGCACATTTTTGTGAAGAAAAGCTTCCCATACAGCAGCAACACACACTCCACATACTGGGGCTGCAGCAGTTCGTGTAGGGCCCGATACTGGGTGCTGTGTGCTGCTCCTTCAGTGCAGGGACCGAGTGACCTCCCCTTCCCATGAAATCATGTTGTAGCATGGACAGCTGAACAAGTCTCAAGCACAGCTTCCAACCTCCAAGTGCTTTATTCTTTAGAATTTTTAGCGTTTCCACATCTGCATAAGCTTGTGCGTCAAACATCTCCTTTCAGAAAGGTGCCTAATAAACCAGATTACCTATTGCTACTGTTAAAAAGTAATTGCCGTGATTTCTTTCCTGGGGGGACTTTAATGTACAAGAAAAGTGTGACGTACTGTATGTGGCTTGACAGCTCACAAGGGCTGACAAGCCCTGGTCCGTGCATCCTCACACTGACAGCAACGCGATCCGTTGCTCAGTACCATCAGCACGTACCAGATCTGCAGCCCTGACAAGGCTCCTTTGTTCATTTCTTAAAGGACGTAATCCATCACTAACATGTGGCTTATCATTCTTTATCTGAGTCCATTTCTGTGAAGTTAATAGCTATCCTGTACAAAATGCATCTAGATACACAGATACACAAGCTTTTAAAGGCTCCTGTGGTGCTTCATCTGACAGGCTAGAGGATGAGGAAAAATAAAAAACAAAATATCAATCTATTCCTGTCCTTGCATTTATACAACCTGAGAGGAGGAGGAGAGGTATTATTTACTTTGGGGAGTATAAGGATGTTTAAACCAGAATAATTACCTTTGTGTGCAGAGGCTTTAGTAGTCAGAACTCAAATAAGAAAGCAAAATCCACTCCCATTGCATATAATAGATAATGAAGTCATATTGAATTATAACAATTTCTCTCCTCTGCCTTCATTTCAAATAATAAATTCTGTTTTAATAGGGTCAAAAGCAGTCAAACAGCCACAGTTAGCACCCACTGCTAGGCCAATAGAGAGCACGAGGTGAACTTAGCAGGGCTGGTTGGCTCTGTGGGGTGGAGTGGGGTAGAGCTTTCAGTATTTGTTCTGCTCCCCAGCAATCACATAAACAGGCTTTTGAGCATGTTTGTGCTGGAAGATGGCTGCTCCTTATGCAAATAGAAACCAAAGAAAGAAATTACAAATGTGTCAACAGAAACCAATTCCTCAGTTATGCATGGAGCACACCCCAAAAGTGTGCGTTCCTAGAAATTGTCATATAAAAAAAGTTCCAACTCCTCTAGCTTAGGTGCAGAAACAATACCACCTGATTACAAAGCACAGAGGATTCATGATATTGGCCATCAGCTAGAAGAATAGAATTAAGTCTCACACTTCTCAGTTAACAGCATGAGCAAGAAATAGATCTGCAGAAAATCAAAGCATATATTGACGGGGCTCTGAAACAGTAAATTTTATTAGAAAAAGTATTTGCAAGTTACTTTGCTACTTTTAGCAATCTGCAAAATAAGCTCTAGCTTTTTTTTTTTAACTACATCTTTCAGCATCTCTTCTAACCCTTTCAAAGAAATCTCATCTCAGTCTGTAAGAATCTTGTGCTCACTGGCTGTACTTTTAAATGACCAGCAATCAAGAAGGTTGAGCTACAATACAAATCCAGCCTTCTCGTTATGGATTTTTAATTACTTTCAATTAGTGTTTCTTTCCTTTGATTCCTTATTGCTTGTTTTTACAAAATCAGATCCCAATTCAACAGTCATTTAAGTCAGCAGGAGTCCTCCATTAATGAGGTTTTGATCTGTGCAGCTTTTTTCAGCCCCCTTACAGACTCCCAGGATCAAATCATAGCCAAATAATGCAGCAAAACAACTTATCTCAAGAGCAGCAGGAATGACAAATTCTGCCTTGTGTCCTGCCACTCCCTTCACAACTCCTGTTTCCCAAAAACTATCGCAGTGCTGGTACCTCTGCCCCGTGCTGTGCTAGGAGCTGCCCAAAGGCTGACTGGTGATGTGGCTGCTCGAAATGCAGCTGAGAGCAATGGAGTGCTCTGTTTTTCTGTCACTAAAGGCTTGTTCCCATTCACCCCGCGTCCAGTTTTAACAGAAGCTGGGTAGGACTGTGTAGGAACTTCTTCCAGATCTTTCTGTGCTATCAGATTAGTTGATATTTGCAAATCTGGTCGCAGTTTGCCAAGAAAATCAAATGCTAGCGAGTAACTGACTCACTCATAGATGGACAGCGTCATCACATCAGTTGTGTTTCCTTAAAAAGCCAGATAAAAACGTTCCCAGAAGAAGGTTCCAGTTTTACAAAATCACAGCCCAGGTATGAATTACAGCCAAATCATTCATTTTTGAGAATGGGGTCATAAAAAGAAGAGTTCGTTTGCTCACAAGAAGTAATTCTGATGCAGATCTGCAGGACAGTGCGTAAAGCTCTCAAGGTTACTCCGTGTGCTGGGAGAAGGCTCACTTCCAGCCCTCAGGTTGCAGGCCACTGCCAACCCACGCCAGGAAGCACAGTCAAATAGCTAATCCTGTTTATTCTTTAAACACAACAGAAAATCTCAACTCCCTTGAATTTTGTGTCTGCAAACGGAGCTGAACGTTACCTTGTAGGCTTACGTCTCTGTAAGGCTGAGCTGCAATCTGAAATGCAACGCGCTCAGTTTGAGGGGAGGTCTATTCATTTTATCATCTCCAAAGCCTACTTCCCACGTCTGCTTTTTTAAAAGGGAAAGAAAGCAAGCTCTGCTCATGCAGAATGTCAAACTGCTGTCCTCCAGCTACACACCCAACAGATGTCTGCATCTGCAACATCCACTGGAAGAAATAAACACACTGCGCGGTGTTGCCATCAGTTAAATACCATGCTGCCTCTTCACAAGACAGACCATGCATGGCTAAACATCCAAATATGTTCCTGGTGCTCTTAGTATCATGATACGACCAAACAGTCTTCCCATTTTCATGATGTTAGCTTCTAGAGCGATGATAATAATTTAATCTGCTTCAGTGGAGGCAATAAAACAGCTTGTACTTCTACGCATCTCCCTGCTGTCAATACTGGAATTTTTCCACATTTTTCCTTGTTCTAATCTAAAGTCATCTGGCTTCTTTATAGGAACAAGTCACCACTTACTAAACACAAATAGTAACTAGCAAGCTGAGATAACTCTCGCTAAAAATGATTATTTTAAGATCCTTGCCTTTTTCTTCCCTATCCTCCAAACAAAAGCAACTCTTAAAAGTTAACAAACTGAGTTCTTGGCCATCCACAGACACACCAAACAATGCTTGAAACACTGCCCACATCTGCGAAACCCTATCTAATCCAATTCATGCCTGCTTAGGTTGCCTGGGTAACAATCAGACAGCCGCTCACACAAACAAACTGCAAATAGCAGAGAAAATGTGCTCTAAGTGGAAGCATCTACTTCTCAGAGCTTGAGTCTTTTTAATTTAAGAAATAATCACATAATGGTATCTTATTCACAAGGTAATGGATGAATAGAGGGAGAATATTATATACTGCTTGGCTCGCTCCGGAGGAGAAGGAGGACATGTGAAAGGTTGTCAGCAACTGAATTTAAAAGCGCAGTTCCATTTTTATTATTCTTCCCTTTTCTTCTCCCCAAGAAGCACAGCATGGCGTTTGGATGTAGCTATATGTCCCTGCATAAAAGGGCGATTCATCACGGGTTTTTTGAGCCCACAATTTAAGTTACTGTCTCTGTCTTCCCCTCGTAGCACAGAAGCTTAATTGATCAGCTTCGTTTCAGAGCCCTCCTAACGCCGTGCAGCAGGGATGGCTCTTCGGAAGGTATAGAGATGCAATAGGCACTGCAGACAAAGGCCGCCGTTTCCACGGCAACGGGGACCATGCGGAAGCTCTGAGCCAAACTTCGTGTTCACCCCATCCCTCCCCCTTACATCTGACCACACAGGTTTCCTTCTTCACACTTATCACAGATGCTTCCGGCCACATTCGGACGCGTCAATGTCCCTCACCCAGATAAATGCAGGAGTTGTGCAGACAACTACAGGCTGCAGGGCTTACACGGTTTTCAGACTATCCCATGTTGTTAACCTCAAGCGTTTTGAGAATTAGGCTTTAAAAAGTAAGATTTACTTTAAAAAAAAAAAATCTGGAGACGTGAATAATGAATATCTTCACACACGATTTCAAGCTCCAGGTTATGAGGATTTTAAGCCTCTTTCCACGCTGAGGTTGGCTTGAAAGCTACAAGGGTGCTTGCTGGCATTGCTTTAAATTAATCAAATTTAAGCTTCTTATGAAATAAGTCAGATCCAGGATACAGAGGATATAAGATAAACAATCATTATCATAATATTCATAGTAAGGTGCTGTAAATTGGCACATTGCACTTCTGCTGTAACATTGGCTTAGAAGGGAAGAAAAAAAGGCAGACTGAAAGTGATGCTTCTTCCTGAAAGCTGAATCTTCTGCCTGCTAAAAGCAAGCACTGCAGAGGAACATTTTTCCTGCAGATCCCTCACGCTGCTACGTGCAGTGTGAAGCCCTGAAATGCTGCCTTGCATCGTGGTGCTCCAAGTCGGTGGGTGTAACTGTAAAAATGAAATCATCAGTGAAAACCAAATATAAAAATGCTGCTTGGGAGCTCGGCTGACATCCCAGCCATGGTAGCAGAGCACTGAGAAACAAAACCAGTGTGGGAAAGTGACATCAGCAGTGTGGTTCCTCACCCAGCCATTGAACAAGGCTGCTGTAATTGCAAGGACCAAGCGATGGCTTTTCTTCATGGCCAGTTTTCCCACTGAGTGCATAAATCTCTTTAATTTGGGGAGATTGCTTTGCTCTGAAGCAAGCAGGAGCCACACACCGCAGAATGCTGCAGTGTTTACGTGGCACAAAATAACAAAAACCTACTGTGAAGTTAATACTTCCTTCACAAATCTTTGCACTTGTCACGTTTGTATGGTAGAGAGACTTTGTTAAAAGAGAAAACAAAAAAAAAAAGCTTCACCTTTGTGCATGGGTTTGAATGCATGAGTGAGCGTGTGCATTGTCACTTCCTAGGGCACCCATCAGCTGGCAGGGAGCTCCCAAACTGCCTTAGACCCTGCTGTAACTCCAAGCCAAACAGAGCTGCTGATCACGTGGGGTTTAAATTTCACCTCTGTTAAGAACAGAAGGCTATCTAAAGGCCAGGAAAGCCAAGGGAAATCTTTGTCATTGAGAGCTCTGAATCCAGCACGTGGCTGCGTTATGGAGGAAAGGGGGAATTTTTATCTCCTGGAGCTTTAGGTTAAAAAATATATATATATTTTTAAGATAATGTCATGCTTTCATTCAAAACCAACTGTCCAGCAAGCCATCATTTTTCACCTCCTTTTCAGACCACAATCCTCTCACGTGTACATGAAGCAGACTGGGAAACAGTGTGCACAGGGTTTGAGCAGGAACCATATCCTGCAGCTTCTGCAAGCACTGGCCTCCAGCTACTGCCGTTCCAGCTTTGATCAAATGTCTCAAAGCAGTTGACTTCTGTGGCTGCTAGTGCATATGCTTTTCCATGTTGACTTAAATGCAGAGGAAAGGATATGACATAAAGATGAGAACATGAGGAATATGCCATAAATACAAGAAGAGGCCTCAAGTTATTAACATTAGGGCTTCTGCCACGTGCCTCTGCTGACCTTACCTGGAGGATTACGCAAGGCACGAGGATCATCTGCCCTTACTGAACTCAGACACATAGAGACGTGTGTTGGAATTTACCAGGACTGATTTTTGTTGTTTTTTTCCTTCAAACTCTGGAAAAATCCACAAAATCCTCAAATTCATATAAAAATCTCCCTATAGGCTTTGGCACACATATCAACCTGGAACAGATTTCTTTGTTTTCAGCAATGAAAAATGAGATTTTTTTCCAGTGGTTTAGCAATAAACATTTTTTAAAAAGTGTTTAAAGTTGATTGTAAAGCAGCACATTTTAATGTTACGGTAATTTGTGGATTTTTTTTACCTGAACTATTTTTTAATTCCCTCTGCTATGATTTGTTCACTACAGAGAAAAAACAACAGGTCCTGATGATGCTGACGACTCTCTGAGAAAGCTTCAGAAGACAGGGTCTGTTGCTTTGGGCAACACTGTCCTGAAAGTTTTGGGTTCTTTTGTTTGTGCATCTTTACCTGATGCTATTTATAGCCTTTGCTGGGCATCCTTTCTACATTGACCTTCAAACTGAGGGATTAAAATGTATGAATGAATGATTGAGTGAATGAGAATGAAGAAGACATTGACCTGGAAAGTAGAAACTGAGGCCACACTATGTTGGACTATGAAGTAGCATAGAAAGAAACAGATGCCAATTGTCGATCCTGGAACTATTCCTTTTGTCTGAGAAGAAAAAAACACCTCTCAACAAACTAGTGCTAAATGGAAGATACCCTCAGCAAGCTGCCTTGTATGGGAGATTGTGTTAAAATATAAACAAGCGTAAGGAGATAAAAAGCAATACAAATCTAGGATAAAAGGCATGCTGTTTACACACTTTTCTCCTTTAAAAATCCTATTTTTGTAGGACACTATGACTTATGAACTTGTGTTTCAGAGGCTTTTTGTAACACATGAACTGAATTTGCTTGATACCATAGCCTTTACAAGGACAAGCCTCTTCGTTAGTGATTTGCTACCCCCCTACCTAACATTAAATATGAAATTCAGCCATCAAAGCCACAAACCCACTGCCATCAAAGTCTACTGTAGTAAGAACTGGATGTAGGACACACAACAGAACACCCTTTCACAAGCATAGAAGACTATCATTATTTTTATTTTTCATCTCCTGCACATATGTCCCAGGGAGAGCTCACAACCTGTGCCTCCCATTTCTGGAAACAATTCACTAAACTTTGCAAACATTGGCCTTATGCATCATTTAGGTATTTGTGGTTACATAGATGAGAAGACCTCTTGAAGTACATCCTTTTTCTTCCTTAGTAGCTATGCCAGCAAGAGTTGCTGCAGCAGCAAATACCAGGGGTCTGAACCCATGTCCACGTCGTGGCCAAGGAGGTAACAGTGAATCACAGATGTGATGATCTGACTATATGAGGCAGCTGGTACAGCCCCGTTGGGTCTCTGTTTATGTGCAGAGTAAGCACGAAAAGGAGAGAACAGGCTTTTGTTAGCATAAATAATTTTCCAAGTCACTATCTTTCCACGGTATCCACTGGAAAAATAACAGTTGTTCTCCCAACACGTTGCCCTTCGATGAACACCGCTGTGACACTGCTGAGCCCACCTCAGCTGATAAAAGTCACCCCAGGTACCTCAGGGCAGTGGAGCTCTGCTGACTGACTCCAGCAGATACAGGAGATGCTACCAAAGAGTTCCCATCCTCCCTGCTAACGAGGATCAAGCCTACCTCTTCCACCCTCAGAGTAAAGGCAAGCCCGAGAACATTCTCAGCTCTGGCAGGGCTGCCTGGAGGCTGAGCCAGCCCTAAGACACACATGGACAGCAAGGAGCAGGTGTGTTTGCCCCAACCACATGGAACACAGTACAGACAACAAGGCTCTCCCTCCCTTCCACTCAAATGTCTGTATGAACTCAGT
Source organism: Penelope pileata (assembly GCA_013396635.1). Lineage (NCBI taxonomy): Eukaryota > Metazoa > Chordata > Aves > Galliformes > Cracidae > Penelope > Penelope pileata. The sequence continues at coordinate 457,577 of WBMW01000540.1, read as the reverse complement.
GCAGAACCTCTTTCCTGGACATCCTCTGCACTGGGTACTTCAGATCCCATTTTCCTAAGAAGCCAAACTCAGCATTGCCTAAACTCAGCAAACTGATTTAAAAGTGTTATCTTTTTCCTGTTGCACCCTTTCCCCATTACACATCCAATGACATTTAGAAAAAAGTCCACTGCTGTCCTCTAGGTCATTACAAAAAATTAGGGTGGGTGACTTTGGAAGCCCATACACACCCGTTGTTGCTCACTGTATTAAACCAAGGGACTTCAACATTCACATACCGCAGTTAAATACAAAACAAGAAGAAAGTGCTGTGAACGAGGATGAAATCTGCTTCTTTTACAGAAGCTCAAGCACGCAGTGGCTCATTCCAGCCTATGGTGTGCTAAAAAAGAAGGTGATCTGTGTTCTGCCACCCCAGTCTGCAAATTGCTGTTTAGTCTTAGATCAGAGTTTGACAACACCTTGCTGTAAAAGTAAAATGATAGATTTGGGTCTGCATTTTACAGTCCCCCAACACAGGTCTTTGATATTTCTTAGGAAAACTTTCTGTTTGAGGTTTGGAGGTGGTTTTGTTTCTTCTTTCTTAGCAAAGATGTGTTGCTCGTATCCAACCTCTGAAATCTCTCGCACGCTCCGTCATACTTTTTTTAAAAACACCATTTGATCTTGCAGAATAAACAGTATGCATAATTCATGAGAAAGACATTTGAAAGATCAAATTCCACCCTTCCTTCCCTCCATGTACGTTTTATTTGGCATTAAAAGTATAAGCAGGCGCATTTTGGTAACAAGCAGGCTCCCGTGGAGAGCAGGAGTGTCATCACTTACAAAAACCAAACCGTGCCCACAAAATAAACCTTGAGTAAAACATCAGAACAATAAACACTGCCAATGCAGCATTGATTCAGCCTATTCGTGAATTATGTTACAGCTTTTAATTCCATGCTCACTTTTTGTTTTTCCCTAGGTCTATATCACACCCTTTTGAGACCTTATGCTACAGTCAGGGCACTCAAATTCAACGTGAGCACTAACAGCATTTTCAGGTTTGTGAGTAATGTTATTTATTTCCTTTAAAAACATGGCTCCACAAATCTCTCCTCCTAACCTAACAAGTATTTTTATTCCACTAATATGTTATATAGCCCACTATTTAATACTTAAGTACATGACATATTTCAAAGGCTTAAACTTATCACATTGTTTCTTGAGTGATGGACGCTGGACAATATTTTAAACCAAGTTCTAACATGCTAACATCAGTCTCCAAAATCTTTCAATCCCAAAGCACAGCAAATTATACGAGCTGCTCTTTAGTAAGTGAACAGCTTTAAGAATCCACCAACAGTCTGAGCTCCTTCCAGACCATCAGAAGTGCTATTGGAAGTGGAGCACAATTCTGCTTCAAACGTGCTACAACAGAGCCTGGTGATACAGCAGGAAGAAAAGCCCTGCTCACTGTGCTCAGCCCAGCCACTGCTGTTTCCTGGTGACAAACAGGGGAACACTGCTGCTCCTTCACCCTCACCTTGTAGGTACCAGGGAGCCTCACAGGTTGGATGACACTGCCTTGCAGAGAAAGTGACATTCTTCCCTGGAAGAGGAGCAATAAGGAGGGCAAGCATCCAAATCTACAGCTTGCCAGGGAACTCAGAGCCATCTTATTGCCTGGAATTGCTCAGCTCTGCCTCTCACCTGCACTGAGTACACCTTTCTTCAAGATTGCTGCTCTTACAGCTCTCCTGAAGGCTCACAGAAGAGCATCAGGGTAAATTAGCCCATCTGTTTTCTTTTGGCAGGGATTCAGCAAAACAGAGTTCAGCAAAGCGCTTAAACAAATGTTTAACCTTAAGCTTGCTATTAAAGACCTAAGAAAGCTCTCTGCTGGATTCAGAGCAAAAACTGCAGGAAGAGGGAGGTGCTGGTGGTCTGTCACACAGTGGCTTGAGAAATTGAGAAAGAGTGCTTTCAATATACACCAGGATTTGGGACAAAGGGAGGTGGAGATGGTGGCCACATGTGACTCCAGAACAGGAGAGAGAATGTGGCAGGGAGTTTTCAAGTGACATTGGCATGAAAATAATAAAGGGGAAAGATTGCACAACACTACTTTTTGATAAGCTTTAATCTCTACTGTCTTACGTCTTGGGCTGCTTCAGCCCCAAGCACACAGGCACCATAGCAGCAAAGGCCTTAAATTCCCAAGGGTGCAGAGCCATCACTGCGCTGCCCGGTTTGGGGGAGCACAAGCACGAGGACGTTGTGTAGTTTCTGTGTCTTCCTTGCACTAAGGCTTGTGCTAATGTCTTCGGTCCTCATGCAATCACTGCTCCATCAGCCACGGGAGGCAGAGGCAATGGCTCAGCCTTTGGGTGATGATGGAGGTGGTGAAGACTGAGGTGGCAGTTCCACAACGACAGCCCCTTTGCTACACAAATCCTGCCTGCTGGTGCTGACCCCTGTCTTCTTCTGAACTAAAGTGGGACAACACATCTGCACAACTCATCTCTTTGTAGTACATCTTACCTCCTGCACACTAGATATAAATATTTTTCAAAAGAAGGAGAAATCTGCCAGATCTTTATATATGGATTCTTGTAGGCAATGCAATCCATCACCTTTCCATTAAAGAGCTATACAAAATGAAATATTTAATAAGTGATAAATTAAATATTAATGCCCAATGCATCACAGAGATCTCCAAAAGTTTACATGAGTATATAAGTTAAAGTGCACATTTTTGTAGCAGCTCAGTCTGTTTCCTCATAATTCATTGCTTTGCTTGCTAAGTGCTTCACAAGCGTCCAAGCAATCCAATGATCCCAAAGTCACCTCTAACAAAATAATCCAGCCTGGGACCTTCAAAACAATTTGCTTCAAAACAAATTCCTCCCTCAGTGTCTCTCAAACACGCCCTTACCTTACCATGAGCTTCATGCCTCACTTGTGTCTGTCTCCATCATCCACATCCTGTCTTAGTGTAGCTGGGATCTGTGGTGGAAGAAGGATGCTGGCACAAACAGAAACAATTAACCACTGCTTATCATCCAAACCTCAGCAAAAACCAGAGCTCCATCCTCCTCTGCAGAGCTTTTTTGTCAGAAGTGTTGAGCAGCCAGAGAAGGGAACCAGGAGGAAGGCTGAGAGCAAAAGCAGTTGGGGAGTGCTGTGTGCAGAGGGAAGCACCCTGCTGGGGTAATTAAAGAGCTACTACCAGATTTATTCCAAGATCAAGGCCTTAAACATATTTAGTTATTTAACTCCCAGACCTTTGAAGAACCGCACACAAAGGACTTCTGAAATGTCTGTTGTGTGGAAGAAAAAATGACTCCAAGCCCTGGACCCCGAAGTGCTTGCTGCTGAGCTCCCGGGCCCTGCACCTCGGCTGGTGCTGCAGAGCTGGGCTTTAGCAGCTCAGCGTTCATCCAGGCCCAGAAGATGGTGCCCATGGTGGTTTCCACGCTAGTGCAGACACACGACGCAGCCAGAGTCACTTTTAGAACCAGGTGTTTTTGTGTCTCCTTCTGGCAATGCCTCATGTAACGCTTCCCCCCCTGCCCGCTGTGGCTGTCATCCTTCCCACCGAGGAACAAGAGCTCAGGGTGTCTGAGGGAGCAAACAGCGGTTGTTAATCGATCGGAGGAGCCCGTGCCAAGCAAAGCAAAGTGCTGTTTTCTCTCCCTCCCACCACACCAGGGCTAAGGCTGTGACTTCTGGAAAAAAAAGTAAAATCCCTGCTGGGAGAAGGAACAAACATACAGCCAGAGAGAGGGATGCTCAGGGGCCAGGCCCTTTAACTAGGTGTGACACCTCAGACTTTTGCACAGGTTTCCCTACAGCCAGGCAGTATCTGGATGGCTTTGCACCAACCCTGACATAAGAAAAAGCCAAGCACCCATCAAAGAGCCACTTCCCTATTCTGAAGGCTTTAAACCCTTCCCACCTCCTCCCCAGCTTTGACTTGCTGATAGAGATTATTAGGTCATCTGGAGCAGCTGCTGTCTATCATGGAAACTAGTGGGCTTTAAAATCCTGCCTTTTTTTTT
>WBMW01000540.1:439613-453436 GCA_013396635.1 Penelope pileata | reverse complement strand
CACTAGCTTCAAGTCCTAAGAAGAAAGCAAGCCTTCCATTTTCAATCCCCTCCAAAATAGCTGAGGTATGTATGATGGAAGTAGCTGTGAGAAATAATTGCTGCACAGGGGCCCAATTACTCACACACTTCAAAACAAACCAAAACTCCCACCTGGCATGATTGAAAGGTTTAATAGGGGTGGATAAAGAAATGGATAAAGAGATTATTTTACACCTATAGAACTGTCTTTAAATCTGTTTGGTCTTATGCTTACTACAAATGATCATTAACCAAATTGTGACTCTTACCTATCACTATAATTCTTGTCAAGTATGAGCTTGTTTATTTATTTTTTAACTTGAAGATGCTGTTTTGCATGAACTAAAGCTTCCAACCCTACAAGAAGCTGATTTTTGGAAGGTTTGCATAATGAAATCAGTAACCATGAGGGTCTGCTATGCCCTTAGAGCCCTGCTGCACTCTTAATACGACTTAACACAGCCCTTAAAGGTCACAGATGTGCAAAAGTGACACCCTAACAGCAGGGATTTCCTTTGTTATTTATAATTAAACTTTCTACAAAGATCAACTATTAACTATACAGTGTGGGCTGGGTTGGAATCTCCTTGCAGATAAGGCCAAGTAAAGGAAACACTTCTCCAGCCTTTGTTACGGCAGCGTCAGGTGGTGACCTTTGGCTTTCTATTAGCTGAGATAAATAAATAAAAAATCCTCAATTCTCAGCAACAAACATAAGCACATCATTCACAGGGTGAAGTTGTTGCCACAGTGCCATCTTCAGTGCATTACACACAACGGAGTTTTCCTGTGGAGGATTTTTCATTGTTTTTTATGGGTTGGAAATGGACTAAAGGAATTTCTGCCGCACAGCGGAATGAGTTAAAAAAGGAGAAAAGCTTCTATGCCAATGAGAAATGGAGTGTTCTGAGAATCATTTATTCATATTCTGAGTATCAGAAGTATGTGCAATTATTGGACAAAAGGATCAGTGTGGCCACCACAACAGGCTTTGAGATACAAAAGGACTGTCCCCATCTACTGTCAGTGACACTTAGCAGTAACGCGTGGAAGGGACAGCTCTGCGTGAGGACATGCACCGTGGCTGATATGTTATGGAATCACTAAGCACTGTTCATGCAAGTTTTACTGCACACTATTTACATCGAGGTAAAAAACCATACATCTACAGAAATGTGACACAGGATCTGGTCTGTCTGTACTGTAGAGACCACGTATGGACAATCAAGCTTTTCCAGCCTGGTCCCAAACTTTAGAGATCAGCTTGGACCCATAAGGGAAGATTGTTTTTCTTGGCACAAAACAAGGATCAGCCTGTATACTGCAGCAGCAGATGGTCACAAGAGAAAGAATCTCACCACTTTGACTACTCTGCTGCTCTGCTTCTCCTTACTTTGCTTCCCTGCAACGTCAAACCAAGGGAGTTACTGAGCCCTGCTCACTGGGCTGGACATTGCCTTCATTGCTCCCTGGCCTGAGCCTTGGACACTCTGGGCCATGCTACAGAAGTCTGCTGCAGGGGGTACAGAAGATGACATTCAGCAAAATTCACCTCCCTGCTTCTCCTGCCTCTGGGTACATCTTGTTTGTGGAGCCCATGACAAATACTTGTATAAGTAAATATGAATACACATTGGCTCATTCAACCCCAAATGGCACTGAGCAACACCAGGCCAACTGACCTCATGCGTGTCCGAAGTCACAGGAAATATCTGTGTGAATAAAGGAAGTAGGAACCGACTCCAATTCCACATCTCAGCCCCATAACTGGCCAGCATCAGCTGGAACGACCACACGTTTCAATCTTGTATTATTGAAAAAAGGGAGTGATTTTATTTTTATACCGCAGTTATTCTCTTTGGAGGGAAGATATTTGCTTATCTTTTTTCAGTTCCTACATGTTCTTGCATATGGCTGAGAGCTGTATTGCTCTGTAGAGAGAAAACAGGTCTATTCAATGGTTGAAGGAGAAAAGTCTACAGAAAGGAAAATCCAGCTTATTCATTTTCAGAGATATTTCTTAACCTGAACAATAGAGTACTATGTACAGTACAGTGGAATTCCCCTTCTGAAATGGACTGTATGTTGATAATACTCATCATTTGCATGCTGCTTTCGTTTTGAAAGCACATTACAAATGTAAGGAAATCCTTACCAAAGTGCTTTAAAATGTGTAATCCTTCTGTTGTATGAAGTGGTGGAAGGGTATAAATTACTTCACAAAGCCACACCAAGAACGTGCCACGCTGCTGTTCCTGTCGGTCATTACTTCTGCTAGTTGCTGACTGTCTGCATGACTCTTTGTAACGAAATCGCAAAATCATGTTCATGGCATTGCTCCAACAGCTACAGTGAAAGTCCAAAATCTACTTAAAAGATAAAACCACTTAGTTAAGGAAAAAAGTCTTTTCCACTGAACAAAAAGAAATCTTAAATCTAGGTTATTCATGACACAGATTTTCCTTATTGACATCTTGGAAAACCATGAGAATTAACAGCGAAAGGTTTTTGCTGGACATTGAGACACAATCTCCCAATCACATTTCTAAAACTACTGATACATCAATGGATCCCAAAAGTAAAGATCTTCACTAGGATAAAACTGTGACCACACAGCAGCACCTAAGAAAGAAAATGGAAGAATTCCAATTATTGCAGTGTTAACTCCATCCAAAGGCATCGCTCCTTGTATGACATTTGCACTATTGTTGTCAACTCATCAGATTGCAGACACTCCTCTGGCTGCAAGATGGGAGCTTGAAGACAGGTCCTGAAGAGCATTGAGCTAACTGCCAGGAAAGCAAACAGAGAGGGGAGCATTCAGAACTGTGCATTTAGTTCCTAGCACACAAAAGGCAGCAGGCAGCTAGGATGTACCTAACTGTGCCCTGGGCTGCACGCCTGAGTTCTTGCCTCCCAAGGCATAGACCAAACCAACAAGAGCAAGTTGAAAAGCTGCATGCTAAAAATATGACACAAACTACGTGCTTTCTGTCCTTTTTGCTAGAATACTTTCTAAATACAGATATTACCCAACAGTGTGAGTGTTCTTTAAAATATTGATATTTTTCTTTTTCAATATTGAAAAAAAAACAAATTCATTCCACTTTCTTCTTTAGAAAAAAAAATAAGGATCCTTCTCCCACTCTTCTCCTCACGAATTATTTTTGGGTATAAACAAACACATACAGCAGACTGGTGATCTGGCATCTTAGTTTGGTGCGTAGACAAGAAGAATATCCTGCTGAGAAGGACTCACAGCCTCCAAAACCCTGCCGGGGAGCAAGGAAATCTGTTGTAAGGTACATTGTCTCCTGCAGTTTCTTGCAGTGAAGAGCTCAAAATCTGTCAAAACACTCTACCCTTTGTGACGCTGCTCTCTGAGCTGCACTTACTGCACAGTGGCTCATATTCAGATGTGAGCACTAATGTATCTCACAGAGGAAGTCTCTACACAAAACTGTTCAACAAACATTGGATCTGGAGTATGCTGCCTACTGGAACAACAACATACCCACAAATGCGTCCATAGCCCAGTTAAAAGCATCACCACTTCGACCTCAGTAATTCATCCAAGACACTTCAGTAACACCACATCCCAGCTCTGGTAAATGGGTGCAGATGTCTGCAGGGCTTAGCCAACAGTTTGACCGTCAGGATTCAGCTAACTGAACCCCATTTCCTCTGCCCTGCACAGCTTACAGTTAGGAAAAACTAACATTGTCCAACTTCAGAAGCCCAGAATGAATCTTCCTAACAGCAGCTTAAACCATTTCCTGTTCCCCTCTGTTCTGGACCACGAATCGTCTAACGTAACACAGAAACCATCCAGGAAAGTCTCCTACAGTTTGCCTTTTCATTATTATTATTTTTTTTTTTTTGACACTTGGACAAATCCTATTCCTCTGTCTCTTTGGAAACAGCTATTAGCTTCTAGACAAAGATTCTGCTGTGAGACTGGGCACACTGCAGGTGAAGTGAGAGCATGAAGGGGAAGGACCCCCCAGCTGCTCGCAGTGCAGACGCTCCTGGGAAATGACGTGGTATTAAGAAATGCAATGCTTGTGGATGAGGGAAACTGACTGAGAACAACAACTTCGTTATTGTACACATGCAAAATTGCTATTACACCATGCAGAGGTCACCCTTTGGTTTCTGGTTAAACAAGAGCCCAAAGGGACAATCACGTAGACTGCAGAAGCACTTTAAGTCTCGGTGCATGCACACATCAGTGGATATATGTACATTTACATACATACATAAAATTCAGAAATAGTACTAGTTAGGATTGTTTGTTTGCTCCTGATTGTTTTTTGTGGTTTTAAGAAATTATTTGGCGTGAAATGACTACAAAAAATCATAGCAAGGCAATGAAAAATCAATACAACAGAGCACTGGTCTGTGACTAATGACTGGTATTTTGGAAATAACAGACTGCTCAAAATGTCCTGCTTTCAGGCAATAAAAAAATTATATCAAGTATTACTAATGACCAAGAATAAAATTAAAATTGAAGTACAGATACTTGCAATAAAGTCCCTATTTAATGAGTGAGAAGAGTAGGGAGCGTTCTACTATGGGGAAACAATAACTTGTATTATCAAGATAGCATATTTATTTTATCTACTGTATTTTCCAAGTCTATGCATTAAAATAGCACATTTTTTAGCATTAAAATAGCACATTTTAGCATTAAAATAGCACATACAAAATATCCATACTATATCAACAGGATGCCCACAGCTCTTGAATTGGAATAGAGTTCCACTGACATCAAATGGGCACAGGAACGCAGCTGCTCTATATTCTGTCCCACTGTCATTTGAAATTAAGAGCAGCTCTACCACAGATATTAATGGAGCAAGAAGCGAAGTTATATTTTCTTTCAAGCAAAAAAAAAAAAAAAACAACCCAACAATTTAGTTTATTTGTTATTTCAGTGACAGAAAGATCAGCTCCTCACATAATACGGTAAATTTCTGCTTTTGCAGTCACCAGAGTAAAGCTGATTTGGTTCACTGAAGTTTGCTGAGTTAGTCCGGGTTGACTTTTGCATGAATTTCTGTGTTGAAGATCTCAGAGCCCAAACAAAAATGAAATTCTGCTCGTGTTACTAATGCAAAGGAAATCACTGATTTCTGAGGGACTGTTCGTGCACCAAAGGCAGCCAGGATTTTGTCAGACAACAGAAAAAAATCATAAACCATCCACAGTGATTAGAAAACGTTAATGATCAACTCCAGAACAAATTCTCTTTCTCCAATATATACATGTTGTGAAAGAGAATGTGACAGGCATTTACCAAAGTCTCATTTCAGGAATACGACTGTACCAAACCATTTTATTAATATTTCATAAAAAATTGAAGCCAATGCTGGCTAATATTCTGAGATTGCTGAAGGCAAGCAAAAGTCATCACCAAGTTTTCTGTTTCACATTGGATTGGACTTTGTAAGTAAGTTTTTACATTATAAACTGATCTAGGGTAGCAATGATTGAAGCAGGGTAAAACAAATACATTTTGTTTTCTTTATTTTATTTCAAAATAGAGTGATTATAAATACATTCTGTTTTATATTTCCTACCCAACTCTTTGGATGCAACCAAAAAAGAAAACAACCCACAAAACAAGCAAAGAAAAAAAACAACAAAAAACCAAACCAAACCAAAAACCCCTCACCGTGTTCATTTCATACAACACCAATATACAAATCATGCAAAAGATATAACAGACATCACACTACCATCAAGTTCTGGATGTGTTTTGTTGATTCTGAAACATTTGTTAACGTTTTTCACTAGGCCATACCTTTATAATTCATAATGTCATTATGGCTTTTTTCAAATAAAAATCATTTTAGAAAAGATGCCATTACACTCCATCTCTGTATCGCTGTCAATCTTGAACACTAAATGCAAAACGTCACTTGCAAAATGGCCTTGTGTCCTTGTACCATAGCAGTTGCTTTCTGATAAAATTGCACGATATTTTCTTTTTCAAGGAAACGATTACACTTTATTGATTTCATTTAAAAACGTAAACAATGAACACAACAGGTTATGTTAACACTGCCACTGATTTAGTTTATGTCTGTGGGTCTTAAATGCCATTTGACAGCCATGGCCACTCCGACCGATACAACAAGCAGACAGATCTGGTCAGCCACATCCGAAGGGTCACGTTCCAGCCTCTCACTGTGGATTGGAATGGATGTTACACTGAACCTGCTGTACAGACACACACACTGTTGGAAAACACAGAGGAAATCAACCAGCATTCAGGTTGTCATTCAGAGTAACAGCGTCACAGCAAGAGAGAGTTTTGCCAACTTCTGCGTTCTTTACTCATGGGATTATGCCTACGCATTGCACCACAAATGTAAAACACTCAGGAACAATTTCTACAGGAAGGCCCACATTGTGCAATCTTTATTGATGCTGGCGAACCCCCAGTCAGCTGCACAATCCCAGAATGGCCACCAGACACCTCCAGGGAGAAGAACCACCAGCTGCTGGTTGGACAGCTGGGATCCATGCTCTACACACAACACTCCCACACCTGCTCTTCTTGAAGTCAACAACAAAACTCCATCTGAGTTGCACTATTGGGCAGGTGTTAGGTTATTAGCCCAAGAATAACAACTCCATACGTGATTTAGGTTACATTCAAATGCTTTACCAGATCGGGACCCCAATGAGTAGGAAACTCTGATCTGGTGTACAGCATAACGGCTCAGTTCTTCCTGTCTTAATCAGAAGACCACATGACAAACAAACAAAAAGAAAGAGAGAGAGAGGGAGAAACATAAATTGATTTAGCTTAGTTATGTATTCTTTTAACTCAGGGCAACGCTCACCATAAATACATCAGGTTAGCAGCATTGAAGAGTATCAGCCTATTTGCTACTGTTCATATTTTTAACACCTGACTTCCAACAGAAGGGGATGGGCCACCACAGTCCCTGACAAGACAGTGAAGTGTGTCAGAAGCCTCATGCTTTGGCAAATCCCTGTGACCACTGACACGTCCTCGAAGCCACGCAGCCCTGTGCCGAGCAGTCGCAGCGCTCCACTGTGCTCAGCCTGCTGCTGGAGCCACTATGGCCCATCCCACCAGGGCATCTTGAACATTCCTCAGTCCACAGACTGGTGACACAGTGAGCTCAAATGGTCTCCCTCAAGTGTTGGCCATGCATGGTGTTCCTGAGCAACTGAGAACTTTGTATGCCAGAAATGCATATATGCACACTATCCATCTCCTGAAAATCCCTACAACAGCTCGAAAGAAGTAAATTATTGTGCATGGCTAGCAGCAGCTTTTTGAAAGAAATTCAGCCATTCATTCATCTGTTATAATTTTATTATCTGGAGTCGTTAATATACTTCATATTATGGAGCAAAATAATCAAACAACCCTCTTGCTAAGTTACAAGAGCAGAAACAAATGTTTGAAAGTAGAAAAATGCCTTTTTGTTTTGCTTTCTCTGGAATAAAGAAGCAGTGTGGGGTTTTTTTTTTTCTTTTTTTTTTTCCTTTTTAATCTTTGTAAAAATATACTGCAGGCTGTTTGCCAAGTATCATTCCAGAATAAAAATTTTTACAGCAGTGTCATAAAGCCCTGAAATTAGCAGTTTGTAATGGAAATAGCTGACATAGCCTTTTCCACAGTGGTATTAATGGGTCTTGCTGTAATATCTGCTAGCTTTGAATTCGTGACAAACATTGCTATTTACATCCTAGTAATCTTGATTGATTTATGAATCGATGATAAAATGTGGATGAGGGGGGGAAAAAAAAGGGGGGGGGTTATGGAAGCAAAGGAGATAGAGGGTCTAATCCAAAGCTCTTTGAGCTGAATGGGAAAATTCCTGCTCGTGTCAAGGAACTTCTGTTAATCTCATAGTGCAGATCTTCACCACTAGATCTCAATTCTTATCTCAAGGTATCATCTACCAGCGAGATAAAGTGGGGATTTTCCATTCTCCTAAAAGCTTTGTTTTTTTTTCCTAGCTATCCAGACTCAGCTGTCACAGGAGCAAGTTTTACTCTCCAGATATGAGATACACAACGCTCTGAACTGAGACCACTATATTTATTTTACACTGTGGTTTTAAATAGAAGTGATTTGCTGTATTGTTCACTGTTCTGATCTTTTTTTTTTTTTGACTGACAGCAGCCAGACAGATAAGAACAGAAAATGTATGCATATACAATTAAAATATTACCCTTATCATGAACTCCTGTAGATACATGTAGTGAAAACTACTCAGATTAAGCTGCAAAACCCTGAAAAGCAAGACAACTGATGGCAAAATAATTGCCTGAGACACAATACTAAAAAAAACTAATGAATCTATTTCAAAATGCACCATTGGTAACAAATCTGAAATAAGATAGTATGCTAATTTCACAAGAATAGTACAGAACAATTTTATTATGATACCTGATCACGTAACTCCGGATAATTCTATACATTACATCCCCCGGTTTCGGTTTGGTATATTGTTCTGTTTTTATTTCTATCCAATGATTAATGCATTGCGATCAGGAAAACAAGTCAGGCATATTAAATACATATTAAGGAGTACATATTTTCCTATTTAGTATACAAAGTATTTCATAAATATGAATTATATTACAAAAATAATTTCTGCTACGCTCACACAGTAAGCACTTTGACAATTTCGGACAACCCGGTAGGGTTGCAAGTGTTTCACGTAACTGAGCAGGAACTTGAGTTTTAGTTGGAGATGAGTCTTACAACAGATTCTGCATAAACATCAAACGTTTTCTTCAGATGCCACAAATACTGCAGAAGTCAAGTTGAACTGTTTTCTTTCCTTTTTTTTTTTTCTTTAATTTTATGTATAGACATGTATGCTTCAGGTGGTCAAATTTATTTCATAGGTATGTAATTCATGGTATATTTTAAACAAATATTTGCACAATTTAACATTATAATTCCCGTGGTTTCAAGATGCAGGCCATAAATGTAACCAATTTACACATACTATCGAATGTTCTCTCTTTGCATGCTTGTTACTTTTCAGATAATCTTTAAACAGTGCCATTACACCACAAAAGGATTACTCCAGTTCCACCAACTTAAATCCACGTGCAAGATGAAGGACCCAGCTGAGGTATGAACACCAGTACCAAGTTTCTTGTGTTTGCTCTAACAAATCACAAGGAGACGATGGTTTTGCATTTAAGGTACAAAACATATTTGCCTCTTGAGGTTAAATTCAGTGTAACATGTATAAAGCATCCCTTTGGCAATAGAGTTTGCAGTTTCCCTATAGGATTCCACAGGGCACGAGCTTTATGTAGTAAAACCTATTAAGGAAATTCTCCTGTCATTGACAAATCATACGCAGCTACAGTTAATCAGACACCCTTGGATACACCTGCCTCTATGCCTATCAATAGAATATAGTATTTGGAAGTTAAAAGTCAACAAAAGGCACTTTCATCATTAAATAAATGTCCTCTGTAGGCAATAAGATTGCATGACCTATATTTTATTCAAAGCTGTTTGTTCTTCAAGGACTTGTAGGTAGTCAGGTGAACCTTGAAGTTTAGCTTTTAGTTCAAAATATTCACTTTTCCTTTGTTCTACTACAATTTTACTATGATTACCACCTATTAGGGATTTCTTGTTTTTTTTGTCTTGCTGTTTCTCTGGGTAACGTATTTCAAAGCCACTGACCCCTATGCTGTTGTACTCCTTTTTACTTTCAAGAAAATTTTGAATAAATACATTGGAATCCCTCCCAGGGAACAGCTCATCCAGTTCATCGATTGTGCTAAGTCTTTTTCTGGTGTCCACGTGCAATAAGTCCTTCTCCTTGTCATTCATATTTCTCAGGATGACTTTTTGCCCTGGTGGATCAGCGAACGTGAAGCCCGTTTCAGACTCCTTCAAGCCACAGGTATGACTTTTGCTCATCTGCTCAATGGTTTGAGGGATGAAGGCCTCTGCGCCTAATCCGTCCTTTTTGTTTGACTTGTGGTCGTGCTTCCTCAGCTGCAGCTGCATAGTGCTGCACTCTTGATTTCCAATCCCTTCGTGCTTCACAGTCGGTTTTTTGTTGCGCCGAAGCACAAAAACAAGAAGACAAAAAGCAACAAACACTGTTAAAATAAGCACAACCAATATGCTCAAGATCAGGATGGACAACGGGACTGGGCCACCAGGAGGGCTCCTGACCGGCCCCAGTGGGGTTGTAAAGGAGACAGCGGGCACAGGGCTGGTGAACAGAGCAGATGGCTTGTTTAAAAGTTTAGGACAGAGGATCTCATTTTTCAGAGACTTAAGTTCAATGTTAGCAAACTGTACAGGTGTTTCACATTTCAATTCCTTCACCACAATACCTTCATTTAATTTTTCAAGCCACAGTTTTAAAGCAACTAAATCGCAAGTGCAGTCCCACGGGTTACCTTCCAAATCGATCTGCGTGAGAGATTTCAGCTGATCAAGAACGCCACTTACAGGTAAGTACATGAAATGATTGTTCCTCAGATTCAGCCTGGCAAGAGGGGCCCCAGCGAAGATGTACGCTGGCAAGCTTCGGAGGAGGTTGTTGTTCAGGTAGAGCAACTGCAAGTTTGGCATCAAGTCAAAGGTGCCCGCTAAGATTTCTTTGATAACATTGTATTCCAAATACAGATATTGCAGGTTGTGGAGGCCGGCAAACATCTCTGGGCTCAGGCGCTCTATCTGATTGCCATTGAGATACAATCGCCGTAGATTTGTAAGGTTGCGGAAAACTTCTCCTCTGATCACCGAAATCCGATTGCTGCCTAAATGCAGTAAATCCAGCCCCTCAAACTCAATGAAATCTGTGGTGTCCACGTCCTTAATGTAATTGCCATTTACGTGCAATTTCTTGGCATTTAAAGGTTTTGGGAGGAGTTCAGCCATTGATTCTATGTTTCTTTCTTGGCAATTTACACTCAATCCCAAGTCAGAAGGATGCGTTTTGCAAACGCAGGGGACCGGGCAAGGAGTTAACGGAGGCACCCTGGTCTGATAAGATACAATTTGACTGAGACTGCGATTAGACAGGGCTTTGCCTGCTACTATCCCCGAGATCTTCGAAGGATTTGTCGTCTTCGGTGGCTTTGTGACTAATCTGTGCACGGAGGTTTGGGTGGTGTGGCCGTTGGGCGTGCTGTAACCCGGCTCCAGCTGCGAGGGAGGGAGAATGCGGACATCAAAATCGCTGCCCGTCCCCATGGAGCACAGCTCTTGCTTGTTGGTTTCCTTCAGCAGCCTCCCATACAAGTCACTGGGTGTTTCACAGATTGCTTCTCCAATGTAGATATTATAGGGCATGTTCTCCAGCCATGCTTTCAGAGGCAACAAATCACAAGTACAATTCCAGGGGTTGTCTTCCAGCTGCAGTTCGACAATTCGCCCAATGTGTTCCAGAACTCCAATGTATGGGAGCTTCTGTATTCGATTCCCTCGTATATCCAGATGGGTTAGAGAAGCAAATCGAAAAATATTATCGGGAAGGAATGAAATCAGATTGTCATTAAGGATCAGGACTTTCAGCTTGTGAAGCTTATTGAAGGCTCCCCGTTCAATAAACTTGATTAAATTGTAGTCAGCTTGGAGATACTCCAAGTTCTCTATGCCCAGGAAAGTGTCAGCTCGGAGAATCTTTAATTCATTGTTGTTCAAGTGCAACTGTTTTAATGCACTAAGACCCAAAAAGGCCCCTCCCTCAATGTTCTGCAGCTTATTGTTACCCAATTGCAAGGACACCGCATGTGTAAAATTAAGGAAGGTATTTGGATACAGAATAATGAGCAGGTTGTTTTGGAAGTTGAGGTGGTAAAAATTAGACCATGGCGGTTTAAGCTGATTAGGTCTGTAGACTGCAACCTTCTCACAGTTGACATAGAGCACATTCTCAACAGACACACAGGAGCAAACATTGCAAATTTCCACAGATATATCAGCATCTGCAGTTGTAGAAGAAACTGGAGATGACAGAACCAGAAAGAGCCACAGAAACATCTTCTTGTGATCAGCAAGCAACCTTAGGCTCCTGAACAAAGATAAAGAATCTAAAGAAGAAAGAAGGAAAGAAAAAAGAAAATGTTTTTCAGTTGTCATTGTTCCAAAAAGTCATTTGGGTTAAAAAATTGTATTCCACTGAGCTACTGTACCTGCCAAGGATTATAGATAAACTACAGGCACTGAATTTAAAATAACCTGAAAGATTTTAACAACCAAATACAGGGGAGCTAGAATTTCAACTACAGAATGTAAATCACTGTAGATAAACACAAATAACTCTAAGGTCTGTCAAATATATTTCTATCTGTTGTACATGACAAACATGCAGAACTAACAAAGCGAAGGAACCAAAGGAGATTCCAATTTTATGCATATTTACTCTCCTCAGTCCTGCACTGCTCATATGGTGCCGTGCATTTCAGGGATATTAAACACAAACGCTGATGTTATGCATGCCCAAACATCTGAGTTGGGAAAGCACAATACAGCAAAGATGAAGATGCAGGCACAAAAAGCAATGTCAGTACTCAACGTGGGTACCGACAGCATCGACGCGTACAGAGCATCACTACGATAGTGAAACACGCTCAAGGGACACACAGGCATGCACACACACTGCTTCTGCTGCTTGTTACACCCAGTTAAAATAAACAGGCAGTAAACTGATCACAGAAAGACAACGAGCTATCCAGAAAATGAGCAGATCCGCTCTGGGTGACCAAGGGAAGCAGACAGAGATGGAAGAAGCATGCACAGGCACACAGCCCCATCCCCTGGCACAGCAATGCCCCGACCCGCAGGGCGTAACTCACAGCTCACCAGCCTGACACTACTGAAGCCTGAGGAGAACTTTGTGTGTGCAAAACCTTATGTAATTTGCTCTCATCCCTGCACTGATACAGAGGTGGCTTTCAAGAACCCTTCACATAAAGCCAGGCCAGCTGAGCTGCCATTTTTCAGACAGAATTGGAGCCAGAGCATTTTAGAAGCTCCTTTCCTCCCCTCTCTTTAACCCATCAGTCAATGATCGATGCATTGCTCCCCCCACCCTCCCCATCACCCCATTTCCCAACTTGTCGTCCCTCTCATTCCCCGCTGCAGGAAGGCACCGAGTTGAAAGGAGGGAGCCAGGATGGAAGTGGGAAAAGCCCGAGTCAGCTGAGGAGGGAGAATGGGACCAGAGGGAGCCCCAGGGAGGGGAGGATGCGCTGGGGAACCTGGCAGGGAGGGCAGAGGAGGGACAGGGGAGGAAGGAAGGGAGGACAGAAGGACACGAAGGAGGGGGAAAGCAGAGGGAGCAGGGAAGGAAGAGGGGAAGGGATGGCTGTAGGGGTCAAGGAGGCCCTGGAGAGGGTCCTCGGGGAGCAGAGGGTGCGGAGCAGCCGCCGCAGATCCCCGCAGGCTCCCGGCGGGTGCGCCCCGGGGCACCCCCACGCCCGCCCCGCTGTGCTCCATCCTCCCCTGCGCATCCCCTCCTCGCCCACGCTCGGGTCCCCTCCTCTTCCTCAGCCGCGAGGACACCGCGCGGCGCTGCCGGGGGGTCGGGGAGCCCGGCCGGGAGCGCAGGCACTACCGCAATGTTTTGCCGCAACGCGATGGCCGGAGCCGGCTCGGCTGCTGCCGGCCCCTCCGCCGCGGGCGCCCGGTCGCCCTCTGTCTCCCGGCGGGGGAGGGCGGGAGGGACGCGGGCGCTCCCGCACTGCGCACACTCCGCCTGGGAACGGGCACAGCGCGGCGGTGCCGCCCGGAATCCCCTCCACCCCTTCGCGACG
>WBMW01000540.1:211842-437705 GCA_013396635.1 Penelope pileata | reverse complement strand
CCCCCGGAGGCCTCCGCCGCATGCAGCAGCCGCCCCGCCGAGCCCTGCCCCGACACCGCGGTCCCCCGCACGCACGCGGGGAGAGGATCCCTCTGCACACGGACGCCCGCTCCCATCGCACTGCTCTCGCCCACCCCTCGCACGCAGCGAGAGCCCCCTCCCCTTCGCCGCACACACGCACGCACGCACCGAGCGCTGCTCGGAGGGGAAGGAGACGCCGCTCCGGNCAGGTGACAAAAGGTGCATGCATTGCACGGCTGCGAGCGGTCCTTCTGGGCAGCAAACGGCAGGGGATGGAAAGCAGCAACTGCTCTCTTCCTTTACAGAAAGGAAATAAACAGCTGCCTCTGAAGGCTGCAGCTAATTGCAATAATTGCAGAACGTTACTGTGCATGGTGCGGACAGACTGACACCTGAAACCAAATCCATCCGAGACGTCAATCATTTGCATATCACAGCAGAACCGAGTGATCTGTGATTAATATGCAGCCAATTAAAAACCGAAGTATTTAAAATGTAAACTCTCTTAATTATTGAACCATTAACAAAGTGCTGTTCACATGAAAGGGAATGCATCTCTGTAAAGGGCCCGGTTTGGAAGGATTTGCATGCGGCTGAAGCTAAATTTCTCAAACACTTGATTTGAATAAATTTCAACAAAGGTTCATAATAAAATTCATGTTGGAAAATGTATGGTTTGTTGGTAGATTCTGACAGGCACAGGAATGCAGGTGTGCAGAGGAAGGTCCAGGTTTGGTAACCAGCTCTGTGCAGCTGGGTGTTAAGCTGCTGCCTTCCTTGTTCAGCTGGTGGAACAGCAGGGAGACAGTGTCAGGCACAGAGCACTGCTCCCACCGCCGTCCTCTGCTTCGAGGTGGAGCCAAAACCAAACACGGAGCAGAGTAGAGTGCTCCAAAAATAATGCCTCCATTTCTTTCCATGGAAACTACAACAGGCACAAAAAGCACAGTAACACCGTCTGATAGAGCAAATTCGCAGCTACAAAACGCTATTTTTCAACGTAGTTACCACCAGTAGCCAGGCCTTTTCACCAGTGATGAGCAAGGGCCCACATGCCATGCCTGTGACAATCTGTGCCAGTGGAGGAGCCCCACTGTCACTGTCACCACTGCTGAAAGGCACCACCTCTGCCTCACTGTGCTCACATCCACTGCTTGAGCTCCATCAATATTCAGAAAGTGTCAATGAATGTCAATGAGCACCACTTTTTCTGCATGGAGATATTCAGTCCCACCCCTTTGCTCTATACTCACTTCCACGTTCAATGCCATTGGGTCAGACCCAACGCATGGCAACAACACGGAATGGGATGCTGGTGGGCAGGTTCAACCTCTGCTGCCATCCCACCACCATCGTGTTCCAACGTAACAAAACAGGTGGCATTACTTTCGGATCAGCCCTCGTAGATTATATTTTAACCAAATAAAACATGAAACAAATAAGCATCCAAGAGAACTGAAATGGCACTTTAACTAAATAATTCTGGACATTTCTTTTATGAGAGGCTGTTGGCAATGACATATGTTTATGATGTAGAACTTATCTGAAAACCAAACTTAGTTACGCAACAAAACTTCATTGTTCAGGTTTTAGTGTGTCGTATTTTAATATTTATGTCTAATTTGTAGTCATGAAAAATAACTCCTCCTCCAAATCTTATGTAAGTGCCTCTAAGCCACTTGTCCTAACCTACAACACATCAAACTGAGATTTAGACTCAGAACAACGTCAGGAGAACAAAACAAAACAAAACAAAGTGAGAATAAAGTGTGACGTAAGCACAAGGTTAAAGTGAAGATTGCCATCCAAGGTGATGACATGCATAAGGAATAACTCACTTTCAGGGGTTACATCCTAGAATCACTTGGCTGTAACCCCGTCTTTGAGATCTGGATGGATAAAACTTTCGTCATCTGTAAGAGAATAATGAAAATGCAGAGGCCAACTGAGATGCTGGATCTGATGCCAGCAGCACAAATCCTCGGAGAACATTTCCCTTAAGCTGCTCAGCACACGTGCACATAGGCCTTCAATGGAAGCCAAGGGAAGTTTTGTGCAATAAATTGCTGTTATTTCATCCACAGTAATTTTCTGGGGAATTAACTGGTGGGAAACAGGAGCTAAACATCTTACTCATTCTTGGGGGATTTCCCAGTACAGTTCAAGATACGTTATGTGAACACAGGCTGCACGTGCACGTGTTTGTGTGGGTTGTTTAATGCAGGTGCTTATGTCCTACCTTTATGCTGTCTGTGGCTGCAAGGGCATCCTAAAGGCACTGAATTGCCTGTCTCTGCTCTCTCTCCAGTTTGGCTGTTGTCATCCTGAGAATAAAAGAAGAGTTAGTCCCCTGTAGTTTGAACTAACAAGAGATGCTGATTGTCCACGCACCTGTGGCTCTTGGAATCAGAAGACCAAGACAAGAAGTTGCAATTATCATGGCCAGCCAGGGAGCTTGCCTTCCTTGTTCCTGTGCTGGCCTAGGTGCTGGCCAGCTGGGTGCAAGCCCTGTGCACCCTGCTGCCAAAGTCACACCTGGGAGAGAAGCAGCGTGCACACAGATCTGTTCGGGTTGCTCTGTTTGGAAGGGTTCGTGCCAGAAGTGGAAACTTTCCTAAAAATCTCCAGAAATTAATGGCAGTTACTTTGGAGTGTGCTCTACTTCATAGTTGCGGTGTAAACACCACACCTAATGCCTTCCTTTCAAAAAGAACAATAAAGACAGCAAGAGTTCATGCTGTGCTCCATCACACAGGGCCCAGGTAGCCAAGAAACTTTCACGTGAACACGTGGGAAGCTGATGAACAACTCTTTGAATGGGAAGATAAAGGTTCATGTCAGCTTTGTCTGCTTCTGGAGTTTCCACAGTTAAACAATTTCTGTTTAACAAGTCTACAGCATGTATCTGCTCCCAGATAAATCAGTAGCAACCACCACACTCAGCAAGCAACAACCAGCACAGCAAAATACAACAGTGACTACAGAGGTATCTTGTAATGGGTCTTCAACTGATAGGACATCGCCTGTTGAGGAGGAAAAAAAAAAGCAATAACTAACTCTACTCATCTTCTGTGCGTTTAGCCAGCCTGTCTGTCAGAAGAGGGGAAGGAGAGCCTCCTTGAGAACTCTGTGTGTACTGGAGGGAGTCTCTGCGTGTGCATCCTTTTAAAGGTGCAGCGTGATAGGAAGCAGTGTGTCTGCAGTGCTCTGAAGACAGAACCACTGTGAAAGAGTGCTGTGCTAAATAACGTGGAAGAAATGCTGTCAAGTACACGTCTCAACATGGCTCCATATCACTTCCACCTAACTTACTCCATTTCATCTAGGAGCCTTCTTCAATGCACAACAAATAACCTATCACCTGCTCCTGGAAAGCATCACCTGAGAGAACACTGCTATGAATGCATCCCCTCAACAGGGACTGGTAGGGATTTTCCATTCCGTCTTTTCCTACTTGTTATCAATGAGTCAATTCCTTGGAAGTTTGATAAAAGTAGGCTTGCTGCTGGTAGTGGGTCTTCTGACTAATGCTCTTTGTAAACTCAGCCTGGGGGGATCTCCAGCCCCATAACAGTACTCTTGCCAGATTTTCCCATCAGGGCACTGAGTAGGCATTTACTTTCTCTAAACTCCAAGATGTCAGTGCAGTGCCATCAGCACACATTCCCTTATTTTCTTTCTCTGTGCTCAGTTACACAGGGATTGTTTAACCTCCAGCTCACTGTTAGGGGCTAGAACCAAGCTTAGCCTATCCCTCTGTCCCCTGAGACAGGGAAGAGTGTGAAATCAGAAAGAAAAAAAAAAAAAAAAAAAAGAACTAATGGATGCAGAACTTATCTGAGACATTGTTCCATAGGGCTCCGTGATATGAAGTCAAATAGGAAACCTAGGATCAGCTGCTGTCCTGCCCAACACTGCTGCAGAAACTGCTCAGTACGAGCAGAGAGAAAGAGAAGTGTATTTACAGTAAGGATTCCATGTTAGATAACTCTGATATTATTGAATATACTTAATCAGGAAATAATACTTCATCTTCCCTGAGTAAACTGTGAACTGAATAGTACAACTATGGCCATGCACTGCAGAGAAATACCACATTCAAAAAAAACTGACTGCGGCTGGCAATGATGTAGGATAGGAAGGAAAGAGGTGCTCTAAGAAGGGGAGAAATGTATCGTGTGACAAGGCTTGTTTCTTTGGTTGCTTCTAATAACTCACCTTGTCTATTACAGTGGAGCAGGGACCATCTTTTGTGGTGTGAATGCCACACCTGTTACACTTCTGGGCAGGTTTGGGTGGACTGAAGTCACTTGACGTTAACAGAATGTGAATAACTCAGTTAGAAAACTGCTGTAAATTCTCACCACTCCAAGTTTTACTCACATGTGAGACTGTCCCTTGTCAGCTCCTGGAGCTCCACAAACTTCTTACATGAATGAAGGTGGATCGTGTAACCCTCTTATCAATTATCTGCAAGCAGAAAAGTCTCTTCCTTCATGTCTTAGAAAGTTCAAGAACTTTCAAGAGCTGTATGGCAAAAGATAATAAAGTAATTTTCATCTAATCTAGTGTGAAAAACAAAAGCCTTGGTTTTGTTGAAGTCTAAGCTGGTGCTGATGAAGAGCTTCAAGCTGTGATGTTATGGAGCAGAGAATGGGAGCAGAGCAACTTGCAGACTGCTGGGTTCTGTGGGAGAGTCCCCCCCAGGTACTGCTGTTCCTTTGCTCAGCAGCTAAAATAAGATTGTGGCAGAATGAATATCCATCTACAGAAGAAAGTAGGTGCATTACACTTGTTGCTTGGTTAAGAGAAAGAGTTACACTAGGGGGGAAACATCAGCAGCAAAACTAAGATATTGTATGAGTTTGCTTGTTGCTCTACTTTAATCTCCTTTTGCTTCTGGGGTTTCTTCTACAGCTGCCCTAATTTTATCTACTTTAACATTTTCCATTAATTTCCATGATGGTCTCCACAAGGCCTCAAGGATCAAAAGACTTTTTGTTATTGTTTTTAAAAGAGAAGGCAAACTCCAGCTTTCCTTTGACCTACTCTGTTGCCAAGGAGGGTGGGACCACAGTCTTTCAAGGGAGCAGAAACTGCAGCGACTTCATTAACCGAGTGCTGACATTTTCTTAAACCTAATGATTACAGGCCAGTGCCTTTCTGATATAAACAAGCTCCAGGGAACAAATGCTGAACAAGTAGCCAAAGAATAGAAATTTGCTTTGGACAACAAACCTTTTGATGCCAAATCAAAATGATCAGGGAGGAGATGGTGGTTCATGTGGACGTGTCTTCTTCTTTGAGAACTTCAGCCCTTGCTGGGTGGAAGGGGTCTTCTCATCAGCTGGCTGCTTCACAGGCTTGTCTCCAAGGCCTGGGCAGCCAATCCACAGTGTTCCCAAAGCAGGCAAAATGAAATCTCCCTTGTCTTAGCAAAGGCTTAAGCACAGCAGTACACAGAGACAGATCTGTTGTGTTCTCCACTGGATGGGAAGCCAAACCACCAAAAAGAAGATGGAAAAACACAGAAATATCTTTAAAAAATTAAAAGTAGGTTTTGAGGTGGGTAAAATCATTACTTGGGGCTGTGACGTCTTTCAAATGATTTTTTTTTTTTTTTTAGCTTCCTACAGTTTACAAAATACATCAAAGGAAAGAATTCTGATGATGTGACACAAACCTTGGAGTCATGGCACTGTATGGCTTCTGATGACATGGCGTGCCTGGCATCTATGGACAAAACTAAGACAGATGTTTTGAAAACAATGACAGAAAAGCAGGTGTGTCAGTAAGGAGGGTCAAGCTGTGTTCACATTTACGCTTACAGGACAGTTTCTTGAAAAAGCTCTATGCTCCCTGCTCCTCTTTTTCATGTCCCTGCTGCCAGCCAAGGGTCTAGTCATACTCCTCCCTTGTGCCAGATCTGGTACTTACTAGACCCTCCTTGAACCAACTCACCAGCCTCAAAATAATGGCTTTTTTTCTTCTGGTCAAGTTAGTTTTCAGCCATGTTAGAGAACTGAATTGGCTTATACAGAGCTCCAGTAGGTGTCAAAGCTGGTGGGAGTGCCCAGCCACGTGGTGGGAGAGATGGGAGCAGATATGAGGGGAGAATGAGCTGGACTGACTACAAGCAACAGCACATGTTGAATTATTTTATAGTGTCTGTTATAACACCACAGTCATGTAATTCCAGAGGAATTGAATTTTAAGCAAAGTTTGTATAGAAAAGTAAAGGAGGAAAGTAAATTCTGGAAGAGTTTCTTTGCTACATTAGAAAAATGTCTGGACTTTCTCACACTTATGCCCTCTAACATTTAAAAAGGAAATATATATTTTCTTTCCACTTGTCCATGAAATGTAATTTTCAGAAGAAATATTTATGCATGTTTACTAAATAGCAAAAGAATCAAAGAGAGATCTATGTATAAGGTCTAAATCAATGCCTGAATGTTGAAAACATCACAGTCTGAAGGAGAATTTTAGCCTTATTTAAATCCTCTTATGACAATATGATTGTAGACACATTCTTTAAAACCAAAGGAATCAAATGCAATGTCTCTGCTTAATTGCAGGATCTATGACTGGAATGCTTTTCTGACACACAACATTTCAGGTCTTCTCCAAGATGTGAGATAAAACCTGCCAGACAAATTGGAAAACAAGATCTGAATATAAGGGGAAATTTATTCAATGAAATAAATGATGAAATGCATTAGCACATCAGTAAAATAATTAAGAAGCATTGCAGTAGGATGAAGAATAAAAAACTGATGTATCATAACAGGGGGACCCTAGCAGGGATCACATAAAACAGCTGAAGAGCAGATGTGAGCGACTGGAAGGAGCAGCAGTAGGACGAGTTCTAAGAAGCTTGTGCAGAATTTAGGAGGTTGGCTAGGAGTATGAGTAATATTCATAGAGACCTTTATCCACTAATGGAACTGACAGAAGCTGACAATTACGACAACGGTAATGAACCTATCTTATCTATTTTGAGACACCTTGTATGAAGAATTTAGAGAGAGAGAGGGGAAAAAAAAAGATTATTCTTTGGTTGGATAAAATATCATAACTTCAAGGGATTCCCTTTCTGTTCACTCTGCATGGAAAATATACAAAAGCACCGTAATTGCAGAACATTTAAATAGGTCATTTAAAATAGATCCTACAAAGTGAGAGGAAAAAAAAGTCCACCCTACTTTAAAGTCATTCTTTAACAGAAAAGAAAGAGGATTACTTTCTATTATCTTCCATGCTTTAGAAGGCTGAGAAAGCCTGTAGATTTACTTTATATGGCTGCTTTGCTTTAAGATTAACCCAAATGTAATGTCTTCTTGATGTTTACAGATGCCAAGAGATCTAAGACATCTCATTTTCCCCCTTTTCAGTTTGTTCTGAATACATACAATATTGACTTCATGCCTTTTTCTTACCCTATATTGTGCTATCTCCCCTATCTCCAAGATCACTGTCCTTAATTATATTTCTTGAAAGCAGCTTTCGTTGAGGTTGCAATGGATACCACTATGGTACAATTTCCCTTGTCAGCATTCCCATTCATAGCTGTGGTTTTAACCAAGATCCTTAAACACAGAACAAAGTCAAGGTGTAATGCATCTTTCACTGTAGCCAGTGAAGTCACACACAATTTTGTTTACAATGAGGATTTCTGATGCTTTCATATTTTAATCAAAAGTTCCATTGTGTAGTGACTGCTTTGAATATAGACTTCCATTCCCTATAAAAATCAGGATTTGCTCATACTTTAAGTACATAAACCAGTTAACTAATAACATAAAATGCTTTTCAAGTGTTGTTTCCCTCTTGCAGTCGTAGCTTGTTAGCTTTGACAGGTACACAATGAAATATAATAGAATCTGAAAATGTCTTTATCTGTTTCTTTTTGGCCTTTAAAAACTGATGTTTGTTTGGTAGGTCAGTATGGAGACCTGCACAAAACAGTCAATGTTTCAGCTGAGGCCACTGGTGAGTGGAAGTGAAGCTTTCCTTCAGGGTCCAACATGGCATCTAATTTTTGGGAGCTGCTTACCAGCATTTAATAACACTTCTTTACCTGCACCCATCTCTATTTGGGCATTAAAAAGTACAGTTTGGGAGCCAGCCCACAAAACAACAAAATCAAGTAAATTCAGAATGCTCAGTCCTACCATTATCCAATTTTTTGAAGTAGTTCTCTATTCTGCGTTATGGTTCTGTTTAGTACAGGTTGAATCTCTCACTAACATCTTATCTTCTACTCATGTTTTTGTTCATATATTTGATTTCTAAATCATGGAAGAAGACTACCTCAATTCTAAGGATTTACTGAATAGATGTTATAGCAGAGACATTCTTTGAGTCTACCAAAGCCCAAATTATCCTTGTAATTAAGAATCCATATTCTCCAAGTGCATCACAGAGGCTAACAGCTGAATTTTGTGGCCTTTGTTCTGTCAACAGTCAGCTTTGGTTTTCTTTCAGATGATGTCTGAAAGATCTCTTTCAGATCTCTATCATATGAAAAATCCCTACCCAACACTTAATCATTTTGTTGTATTTCCCCAATGAGTTATTATTTTTTAATTAAAACAGGTATATCTAAAAGAAATATTATTTTCAGCAATATGTAACGCTGAGCAGAGATGCTATCCCTAAGGTAGAAACATCAGATATGAAGTACAGGAGAACAGAGTGGGGAAAACTACTCCAGAACAGTTATCCTGGGACTCATACATTGTGGTGGCATCACCAGGCAGTTCTTTGATAACGACTGTCAGAGATAATGCTCTCAGATCCTTTTCCTAGATGAAAGCAGAACAGAGCTAGCATGTATGAATGGGAAACAGAACCTTTTGATGGCTTGTACAAACCTTCTGCATCTGAAAGGAATTCAGAAAGAACTTGGACAAAGATAAATTGGAACAAGGAAGCAAACCAAATCGTAAAACACATTCATAGCTTTCATGGAATTCCTCCCGAATCATTAATATTTGAAACTTAGCCAAAATTTGTAGTTGAAATGTAAAATTTAGAAAACATTTTCACTCACTCTGACAATAAATATTACAAATGGTACAATATTCGTCCCAGCTGATAAAGTTCTTTATAGAACATTGTATAAATCATCACTGGTTTAAACTCCCAAACACTGATTTTCAGATGGAAAAAAGTGAGGAACAGGGCTTGAGGCCATTATTGTTATTAAATCGGGTTTAAGAAACCTCTTGACGCACTGCACTTTGGAACAGACTGATCTGCATCTCTAGTCACCTAACTCTTATTCAGGTGTTCAGGTGTGTAATTTCATTAACATTTATGAGAATAAGGTATGTGTTTCCTTGCCTTAATTGTTGTGGGGTTTTGATTGCTATTTTTATTTTTTTCTAATAAATAAACATCAGATAAGGTCATATAATCTGATCAAGGATTTCCTCTCTCAGATTCCTGACTATTAATCCTCTGTTCAAGCCAGAGTTCCCTTTACAGGGCTGCACACATCTGCCTTTGTGCTGGTCTCTCTGACTAGAAAATCACATCACTTTTCTTTGTGAACTGCTTTGAAGGCTTCAAGTGACAAATAACAGGGCCTTTAATCCTTTCCTTTTCCAAACAATTTGTAAATCAGAACCATCCAAACACATGTGCAGTGAGAGAGTGTGGCCTGTGGTTTGGAGAACATTATGGTTCGCTGCATCTCTCTGAAGTACTTCGAGCTCACGTTTCTTAGATTTCAGTTCAGCAGCTCTCTTGTCTTCTCTCCAGCTTGTTTTTCTGAGGAGTGAAGCAGCGAGCACAGATACACAGACCAGCACTTGATAAGACCATTTGTTAAGTAAAATTCTCATCTCCATTACAGTCTTGCAGCTTCCTATCATTATGTCTAGGTTAATCAAAGGCAATTACAGAGCCCCAGTGAAGCTGCCAGAGATCTGTTTGGATGCAGAGGAAGCCAATATCAGCATAGACAAAGGCCAGCGCTGCATTCTTTGAAATCATTTTCACTGCAACGAAGAGCAGCAAAATCAAGTTCTGAGAAAGAGCAGGCAGTGATTTCTTTAGTGAGTTGCTGTTCACTTAATTGCTCCTTAAAAATGATAAGTTTTTCACAACGCAGAAAATAGCCTGCCCTTGTATCTGTGAAACAGCATTCCAGCAGTCTGGGAGACACCCTGGAGGATTGCACTTGTGTCCAAAACACGGTGGGTATCTGCATCACCACACTGGGCTGGCCATGAGACTGTCCCCATGACCTAAATTAGGTAACGAGCAGACAGCAAATGGAGGTGTATGGAGCTGGCACGTGCACGATACACAGCCCATGTGCAAAGCACCCAGGTGGGTAGGAGGTGATGGGGAAGGGAGGCACGTTCTGCTCCTGCTATAGCCAGAGCTGCTCCAGTTTTGCATCTGTTCCCTCATCCCTTAACGCGACAATTGAACACCACAGAACAAGAACCCAACCTGCACTCTTAGTTCTGAGAAAACAAAAGCTCTGCCTGTGCTTCCAGATAGCCGGGTTGCTCCCCATGGGCATACAGGATCTATCAACACAGATTCATCACCCGGGTTTGTACCTTACTGTGCCTTAAGCTCCTCTTGATGTCAAGAAGTGCTTAACACTGGCAATTCATTTCCCACCCTTCTTCTAGCTCCAATTTAAATAATCATCATCTTCCTGGTTTTTGTTTGTTTTTAAAGAGTAGAAGACAGAAACTATGTGTACAAGAACAAGTTTGAAATAAAAAGCCCTTAGATAAAATTGGAGCCTGCAGTATTATTGCAGGCCACAAATTTGGCTACTGTAAAGCTGTGCTACTTGTAAACCCCTTCTTGCCTGGGAGAAATGGACCAGAACATGCCAGACTGCTGAGGGCCAATGGAAGGAGCATTATCTGCAAGTTCTTAATCCTATCACCTCTGAGAAAATGAACTTGGACTCCTGAAAGGATCTATTTTGAAAATGCACCTTCAGTGCTTTGGAAAATGTTACTGTCTGTTTAACTTGTGCATTAATTCCTATGAGTGAATACACACTGCCTGCTATTGCAGTCTTTGCTCTTGTTCTCTTTCACGTAGTAACAGTTGGACCAAACCCATAATTTGTTTTAATCAAGGGAAGGGAATTGATTCATTTGGTAAAAAGAGTTTTCTTCTGTTATTTCACTGAGAAAGAATGCTCCTTGGTTATTTTCATTGTTTCTTCTACCAAACCATGTAATACTTCTACCATCAATATTTTCTAAAGAGGTTTTTCAGTACGTTGTGTATTACATTTCATCAATTCTGAATCTGGACTAAGGTCGTTGCATTTCAGTGTATTAATCACCTGAGTTATCAAAACAAATGACTGATCTGCTAAGACAGCTAGCATTTCTTCTAAGCTGTTCCATGGGGTAAAAAAATCAAGAGATTTTCAACTAGCAATCATTGTTAATTAGACAGGAACTTGCAGAAGGCAGCAATGAAATTAAAATAAGAGTTTGGTTTAATATATTTGAAAGTCCAGACATTAATATCTAATTGAGAGGAGCTTTGAATTACACTGAAGTAAGTTCCAGAACTGGCTTCTTATTATTCAGCAACCAATCTATTTGCAATATTTAGCAAATCGGGCATTTGATGAATAATTGTTGACAGATCTTGTCTGCTTCACTGCTTTTCACAGGGAGGCTCGACACAGCGTATGTGTAGGAGGTCCCACAAACTTTCTTAAGGTTTTGTAAGGTAGATTTTTGAAATCCACCAAGGAACTGTTAATATTGTCTCTTACACAGAGTCACTTTTTAACGGGTCTGGAGAAACCAGAAATGTACTGAACAGCTCCCTGGTGCTGCTGTATGGAACCATTAGAAGGGCTCTGTGTTTGATTTAAAAGTGGATGTCAACCCTAATTCTGCTTTCAGTTTACACACAGACAACTAAAACAATGCAAGGCACATGATGTAAATGGAAGTGGAATTTCCCCCTACTAATAAGGAGAGAGAAAAGCTACCATTTGCAACTCACTTATCTGTAATGTTTCATTCATGAACACAATTACTCACAGTGTATTTTTCAAGTGTACAGCCTTTGGACAACATTTACAGCTTGTCAACTTCCTGTGGATCCATCTAATAAGAATTTACTTATCTTTCATTTGCTCAGATATTGCAGATTGTCCTGGTCAGTATCTGGGCTCTGGAGATTAAGGGGAATAACCCGGTCCTGTGACTGATGGGCTGCCCTGCAGCCAGTCTGCTTTGAATTGCAGAGACCTTCTGCAAACAAACAAGAGCCCACGCCAAGGGCAGAGCTGGAAACCATGGAGCTA
Source organism: Penelope pileata (assembly GCA_013396635.1). NCBI lineage: Eukaryota > Metazoa > Chordata > Aves > Galliformes > Cracidae > Penelope > Penelope pileata. The sequence continues at coordinate 425,368 of WBMW01000540.1, read as the reverse complement.
AGGCAGGATGGCTTTGACTCCAGAATGGAAGGTGAACAAGCATGGGGAGGAGGATGAAGGTCTACCCATCAAGCCAGTTACACACAGCTTCTGTGCCATTAACAACAGGGGAAACAGACTTTGCTGAAGTCAGTTTTTAAGCAGTAATCAGCTGTTTCCACACACCTGAACCAAGCTTTCTCCAGCCATGCAGACCTTGTTGTGAGCTAGAAACTCACCTTGAAAGAGCTTTGAAAGCTGGCACAAGGATTTTGGTTTTTACAGGTTTTCCTGGATCCAAGCCCTTGTCTTTACTGTGGAAGAGGAGAACATACATAAAAATCATTTCGCTCTCCCTGTAAGAATAAAGATAGAACTCCCAAGACCAGGCTGGCAAGGCTGTCCTTGCCAGGAGCCAAGAGAAGAGCTGGCCTGACGGTGAGTGAATGCCGTATTTCATCCTTTAGCTGAAAGTTCTGCAGCAAAAAGTCATTTAAAAGGCATAAAACAAAAAGCTGCATGGTACTTTTCCAGTTTTTACTTGTCATCCCTCTAAATTAGCAGTAAAACATCTGGATCATTTCACTAAGTCAACCTACTCTACTTTATTTACACTGCATTGTGTTTTGTAGCCAGATGAATTTGTTAAATTCATCTGAATTTGTGTGCATTCATCTACAGGCATGTGTGCACAACCACAGAGATGCGTGCACACACACACAAACATACAAGCACACAGAGCAATCAAGACTTTGAGCTTGGGTCACTCACCCAGTCTGGTTTACCACACGAGAACAAATTGTATTAGCACAACTGGCAGAGGTGCAAAAGGGCAGAAGTGAGATAAGATGTGATGCTTACCCGAGTTGCAACAGGATGTGTTTGTGACATGGCAAATTGAGATGCTTCTCGGCCATGGTCTGACAGTACAGCCTCCCAGCTTCAAGGACCAGATCAAAAGAGCTGCAGTCACGGGATGCAAAGTGCTGTTCCCACCTTGCAAAGTGTTGAGTTCACTTTGCTGGTTCAAGCTGCAACGTAGTTCAAGACAATTCTGTTAGACTAAACCTCGTGCTGGCTGTTCAGGCACTAACCACTTCAGCTTTATGCTTTGTCAGATGGTGCCTGTTCTCCCACAGCCAGCAGGAGCCCAGAAGCCATCATAAACCCTTTATCATATGCTGTAAGTTAACAGGAGTACATATAACTTCATGTGGACACCTGACTTGCAGTGATTTTCTACATTTGGTGATCTGATACGGAACCAATACAGTGCTAATAACGGCATAGCCACAAACAAAATCTAAGCAGGGGATCAACTCTCAGTTCATAGTTAGGAATTTATTGGAGATGGCCAAGATTCAGAGTGAACAGAGAAGCGTGGGTGTGATTCTAGAGCTGGAGTGTACTGAATGGTATGGTATGGCAAGTCACTCCTTTTTTTGTACTAACTTATGAACAGATTGCACAGAAATATGCCTTAAATTTATTATTGGCTATTAATAGCCAGATATTACTGATTTTGCCTCTATTCCAAAACCAGATTGAAACATAAGCTGCAGGAATGTTCTTAATCATTCAGACTCTCTAAATATAAGTTGTGACTGTTCTTTACTGGCATCCAGAATATTAAAATTAACATACTGTGATAAAAACAGTACATTTTCCACTCTGGGAAATTATTCCATATTAAGAAACCATCCAAATTAATATCTATTACATATTGTCCCCAGTAAAATTCAAAAGAATATGCTCCAGGGAAATGCACATTTGGGTTCTCAGGTTTGGGTACCTGCCCTGTGGTGCACACCCAGTAAGGCTGATGCTGGGGATGAGGAGGGGAGGAGCATCGAAGTGCCTGCAGCCTGCTGGGCTGGGTGATCTTTGTACACCAGTAGTGATTTCACTCAAACCAGTGGAGAAAAGCCAAGTCCATGTTTTATGTCAAGTACAGGTTGTCTTTATCCACGAGATGGCACTCTCTTTGCCAGTTCTGTTCTAGACAGGACTGGCTACAGATGAAGTATAACAGGAGAAAATGAATCCAGCCAGAGAATACAGAAAAAATATGTTTATCTTCATTCTTAATTTATTCAGAGAAAAAGTAATTGCTCATCATATTTATAGCTGTATATTTCATCTTTGTCAAAATCACCTTATAAGAGACTAAAGTGGATGTTTTCCTTCATTGTCAATGCAGATGGATCTACATATCCACATTTTGCACGTAGCTGCACGTGCATTCACGTTCATTGCTGACTGGGAACAGGTGCCATATACACCCACAAGTGTTATGGGCTTACTCAGAAGTCACTGAAACTTCACAAACCTTTCAGCCTAGCTGGCAACTTGCACAATTTAGTAACAACCAGAGATAGCTGGATGTCCTATTAGTTTGGGTTGTAATAACAGTTTTTTAGGAGTTGTTATTTATTTGTTTAATATAAGATATGAAGCAAGCCTTCAAAGGGCACCCAGCAAAAGAAATGTCATAACATGACTCAAAGGCTCTTGTGGCATCGTGCCCCCACTGAGCTAAATACTACACAAGGCAAACTTACAGGCATCTTTGCTTACTCATCTTTAAAGCAATAGCAGTTTCTGGTGGATCCCATTGACTGGTAATCTACATGTAAACTTAGTATTTGCAACAGGGAGAAAAAGGAACTAGCTAAAGCATAGCTAATGCTGTTCAGTTTGTTATTAACAGGTATGTTAAGGTACAGGTGTGTATGTATAAAGTGGAATAAAGTACTGCCTGCTACACCTGGAACAATTAGCACAAATAGCCATCATAGAGCAGAAATCACAATCATAATGCCACGCAAAAGATGGTGAGCCCTAAGCAAGGGGTTCTGTCCTTGCCAGAGTACAGGAATCCACTGTGATGAGTGAGCAGGCATTGCACAGAGCTCAGAGAGCATCAGCAGTGCCAGGCACAGCAGGGGCAGTTCTGCATGAAACATGTAGAGGAGAGGGTTTGTGCAACAGATGTTGCCAAATGATTGTACAGGGGGAATGCTGATTGCTGCCAGCCAGGGTGAAGTGTCACATAATGACTTTTGTTGAGGAAGGCACCTCATGTAGAGTCACTCGTGGTATAGGATGGGAAGCAAGCCCAGAGACCTTGCAGCATGACCACAGCAGAGCGGTTCAGTCTGATGGGCTAAGCTGGCTATTGTCAGCCTGGTGATGGTGGCTTGGTGGCTGCTGCCACAGGATGGGCAGCATAGTTGATGGGCTGGGTGGATTTCTGAAATGAGAGTTCCAGGACAGCAGCGTGTGGAGGGACTGAGAGTGATGGGGATGGGGGAGACCCGCCAACAACAGCCACCTCCCTGCGTGCCCAAACCATCCTGCTGCTGACAGTGGAACAAAGTTGGTGTTCAATCAGCAGATGGGAAACTGCTGAGCATGGAGCAGTGACAGTGTGGCCTTATCCTATAGCTGGTGTCAGACTTCCTAAAGTCTACAGCAGAAGCACATCACCCAAGCTGCCGTTCTCCTGTGAACGACCTCTTCTATGTCCATCATAAAGACATCCAATGCAAAGACTGTTGGGAGAAAGTATGACCAGATGATTTCAGCTGTCTGTGCAAAGTGGAAATCACTCAGCATTCTTGTTGTATTATTTTTCACCTTTTTTTCTTCCATTCTAGTGTGCATGGGAACAAAATATCCTATCAGAGCTCTTGTAATCCCAAGCCTACCTCCTCTTCCACAGCAATGGAAAACTGTTCCTTTTTTATATAGGAGCTTACATTCTGCTCCTTCCCTAAAGGTACTGTTGAAGTTTGCACTGGAATGCAATATTTGCATCTTAGTTTTTCTTAGCATTTTTCTCTTCTGCCTTCAAGAAAATTAGTATGAGAAAATTTCTCCAAAAGGGTTGAACTCAAATGTTTTGTGACTTGAACTCTGACTTTGCTCTGTGATGAAAATTACAGTTATTCTGGATCTGTGGTTTCAGAAACTTGTTTTTGTTTTCTCCTTGCTCTACAGAATTACTGCTGCAATTCCAGTGGACTGTCATAGGCACATACATTGTTTGATATTTTAATTCTAATGAGGGTCTCAAAATTAGAACAAGCCCTTTATGGTGACAGTGAATGATGACTCACTGTATAAAAGAGTCTTCTAGACAGATAATTATTTAGGCATGTATTTCAGGGGATCATCCATTAGGTGTCTCAGAGGAAGAGATTATTTTTTTATCAACAGGGAAGACAAGACAGCAAGTTAAATTACCTTGAAGGCAATTCTGACTCATGAGGGGTAATGGGAAGTGATTTGAGAGATACAAATATGTCCTGGCTAAAAATGGCTTTTCTTGTTTAGTATGTGGCATTTGAAGCTTGCTAATTGTCAAGGTTTTCTTGTGCATGTAGCTATCCGAGACAATCCACGAGGCCTGGCTTAGGGTTTGTTGCTTAAGCAATGAGTTGTCTTAGCAGTGATTGTGTTTTGACAGTGTCACCCCAGACCCAGCCTTGGGAAGAATTAGGATTGCAACTCAGAGGGACTACATGGGATAACATGGCCCAAGCAGCAGTCAGTGATGACTTCTATGGTGACTACAAACTGTGCTAGCAAAGCAGCCAAAGTAGCCCTTGGGTGCGTGTATACTCAGTTTCATTCATCTTGAAAGAAGTCATCATAGGCTGGAGGAAATTCATGACAATTTGAGGTGCTTGACGATGGACTTCAAATCGTTGGCTTGAAAATTGTCGCCTGAGTGATACAACCAAAGTGGTGACCTTATTACATTTAGATGAGCTCATTAAAATACTACCTGGGGGCTTTGCTCTTCATATGGAGTCAAACTTTATCTTCTGTAGTAGCTCTGGTCACCACCCACTGCAGTGGTACTCAGGGGGGCTCAGCCTGGAGGGATCGTGGAGCTGCTTAGGACTATTTGTGGTATCTCGAGCTGGCAGGGTGCACTGGAAGGTGTGAAGAGGTATAAATGGATACAACACAGTGATTTCTGATACGAAACAAACCTTGTGCATTTTTGAAACCCCTGATGAATGTTTTCTCTTTCCCTGTGATGCATATGAAGTATTTTTCCCATGAATCTTGCATCCAAATGATTTTACCTTTGTAGCTTTTTCCAGCATTAATCTTGCTGCAGAAACGTTATAGGTCAGGTATCATAGCTTAACTTAACATTCAGATATTTATAATTACTGCTCAACCAATTTGCCAGCCAGTTATTTATTTCCTCTTGCCCCTGAATTTGTGCTCTTTTGAGTTCTCCCTACAGCACTTCCCTCGTGACCAGTATCATACAATGACTCTTTTAGAAAAACCATAGGTTGCAGGACCAAAAAGGTGTGATTTAATGTAAAAAAGTGTGAATAACTTTGTTACTGCTACCTTGAAAAACAAATGTGACCACTGTGACATGAAGGCAGTGGGTGGCTTTTGGGTTATGATTGTAACATTGAGGGCAAATTAGAGCTTTAGGGCTGAAAACTCACGTAGCCCCAAACTACCTCACCTGTGGAACTCCACAGAACTACTACCTTGTTTCAATCTTTATATTAACAAAGGTAAAAATGCTATTCATAGGGAACTGAAAACATAAATAAGATAGGGCTCTTCAATTTAGATAAATTAATGTATCTTTAAAAAAATGGAAAATAAAGGAGGACTTATTACAAAAATGAGAATTAATGGCATTCCCTTATGCAGTCTTTGATAGACTCTGTCTGGGTTAATCTGACTTAATTTTAAGTGCTAGCATGATTTAATATTTTCACTTTCTTTATCTACTGCTCACAGATTCTCTCCTTTTTTTAAAGCAAGGAACCTTGCTTATGCTGAAATAGCTCCATAAAATAGCTCACATTTGAAAATAAAAACACATTCTTTTCAAAGACGATGCCAATAATTGAAGCCATTATGTAACAGAATGCTGGCATGTGAAGGCAGCTATCACAGATCAGATGCAGGAGCTTCACTGCAGAATAATCAATGGCACGGTGAGAGAGCAGCAGGCCGTATTGGCATTAGAAATGGATGCCAAAGAGAGAAATGAAGAAAGCCATATTTACCAGTGAAGTCTCTAAATATGGTCATTAAATCAGTGCAAATACAATCCATGATACTGGTTTGTGTATACACAAATGCAGTTTATATATTAGATATGTTATATTGTAAAGTTAGTATTAAACTGATGGCTAAAACCTGGTATTAAAATCTGAAACCACTACTTCCATTGGAGCTCTAAGAGAACTCTCCAAGGTAGGCTGAGATCTCACATCTCCACCTCAACATATTGATTTCATCGTCACTGTTGTGATAACCTACACTGAGGTGCTGCTAAAACAACTACCAATAGCACAGACAGCCACTGCCAGCCATTCTGAGCAAATAACCATTTTCCTGCCTGCTAGCCCTTTCCAAGCCATAATGTCCTACTTCACTCACAAGAATTGAAGGATACCTAGCAGTGCACATGCTTGATTAAAACAAAACAAAACACGAGGCAACACAACAGTGTGCTTTTATGGAAAGCATCCTCTTCAAGGATTTGAAAAGAACAGGATATTACTAGTTCTCTGTTATTATTTGTGTTGTGAAATGTCAACGCGCATTTCTATCACCCCCTTGTCCTTGTACATATTCTGGCTCTGGATTTAATTTCTGTGGAAAGTAGTTTCCATTCTCCTTCATTTATGTAATCAGTAGTTTTAGTCGATATGGATAATCATGGAACTTCAGTAGCTGTGATTAAAACCAGCAAGGGACATTACCATTTGTCCATCTTTGTGTTGGGGAAGGAAATGCAAACAGCCTTTCTCTCCAGGGAGTTAAGCAATCAAAAAAGTTGCAGAGAATTGCTATTAAAGCATATATCTGGAGTGGAAGTGCCAGCAATAAATAGCACTTTCCTGGTGTAATGATTTCCATATCCCCTTTGAAAGTGCTTGAAAACCCATAGGGTTTGTCTGAATATAGATGGGCTGCCCGTGATATGGTTTCAGTGCTTGATCCATCCTGCTTTTTGTCACTCATGCTCCAGAAGGAAAGAGGTTATGATCTGTTTCCCTGAAATCAGATCCATCACTTGGGTGTTCCAAATTCTAGCCCAGTGCCTTAAGAAAAACCCTTGAAAATAATCTCCAGAGTTAATTTAAAAAAAGGGGGGGAAAAGAAAAAAAGAGTAAAAAGACCAAATGACACAAAACCAAAATATTTTTGGCAATGGCAAAAACCTAATCCAGATTCTGAAATTTGGAAATATGGAAACAGAATTTTCATAAATGAATGAAAAATGTAATTGCTGCTTTTTTTTTTTTTAATAATCTTTTCCAGATAAGCCTTGAGTTGGTGGATAATTTTAAATTTACTAAATTTTCATAAAAAGTAGAGGCAGCGGGATATTCACAATTGTTAAAATGTGAGAAAGTTTTAAAAGCATTTAGGAAAAAAGTAATCAGAAAAATCTAAAAGTTGTAATGAATTTTGTTTTTTTATCCCTGAGGAAATAAAATATGCTGTAGAAAATCAGGAATGAAAATGAGAAGCAATCTGAAATGTATCTAAAGGCAATTTTGGACTGGGAATCAATCAAGAAAGAGAAACTATGAGTCTCATTAAGTGTGTTTAGAAGCAGATCATATATGCAGATAAGCTATGGATGAAAACCACATCAGCACTTTGAAAATCTCTATTTCCAGGTATCTTGGTATAATAGGAAAACTGAAATAAATGTTCAAAATATCTGTCTATCTATCTATGTATAACCACTAAAAATGAAATTAATAGTTAAAAACAAGACAGAAATGAAACACAAAAACTTTCTGGTCTATAAACACCACGGACTGCTAGATGATCTTTAAGATCCCTTCCAACTCAAGCTGTTCTATGGACTGGCATAGAACATAGTTTGTAGATTATTGTAAGAACTGGAAATAAATTATAGGCACACTCCAAACAAACAAGAAAAACTTGAAAGCTGTTAGACTGTGAAATTAGGGAACGTATTATTGGCTGTGATAAACCATATTTAATTAAACCAATGAAAGATCACTAGTAACTACTTTAACTCAACAATAGATTGAATCTAACAGATCCTTCTAAGTTGGCAAAGTAATTTAATGTAATGGATTCTTCCAAGTCATTACTACACCTTTTGTGTTGTGTATCTATGGTGTAGGTTACAATACAGGAAATGTAAAACTGCTGGAAAATTAGAAAAAGAGGATGAAATAATTCAGTGCTGTACCTGACAAACCACTAGAGTTGTGTGCATGATTTTAATTCAGCTGTTCTGTGATATTCCAGACAACTTTTGCATCTTAATGCTTAACAGGATGACCGCAAAGCCAAAGCTGAACAATTCATTAACTTGTATTTCTTTTCATTTAACTTTGTTGAAACTTCACTTATCCTTGCACAAACACACAGTGAAACTCTGCCAGAAGTGGGATAGGAAAATGCTAATCAGCCACCAGAAAGGCATTTGAACACAGTGAGAAAATGTCCTTGAGCTGAATAAAGATAAACATATCAATAAGTGTGTACTGCACTACTTGTCTTTTAAAGATACCTAGCCAGAGAAAATGAAAAAGAAGTACTAGGAAAGACATCACACATTTCAAGAGACGTTGACCACTCTTTGTGATTTGTATTTTGCTAACAGGTACGGTGAAGGCATCTCTTCTGAAATACAAGTGATCAAAATGCTGTGGGAAGGGCATGTGTCCTGTTGGAATCACAAAATATTTCAAAGTAATTCAAAGTGGGAGCCAAGAGTTTTAAATCTCACAGTAGTTTTTAAGCATGTGAAGCAACGATCTGTGAGATTCAGTCATCTCTATGACACCAAGGCCTTGCTCCTGCAACCTGGGAAGTCACTGACATCCTACTCAAGTCCAGGGAAAACAAGACTGAGAGCCGTCACAAATACATGAAAGTAGATATTGAATTTGATAAGCAGCTCCTTGGAGGGAACTTCACATATGTACAGTTCTCATGTGTTTGTCTAGCCTTGAACTTGACATTGCAGTGGTGAATTGTTTTGTAACAGACTGATGATGATTTTACTAGGTGGCAATATGTAAGTTTATAAATGAGAAAGTCTTCAGCAATCCCGTAAAACTCATAAAAATTCCATTCCAGTTTGCTTTGTTGAAAGATCACTATATTAAAGCCTTTAAAAAGGAAATGCACTAATAATAGTCCTACAAAGAAAAAATAAGGACCACATTAAAATGACACAATGATTATCCTGTTTTATCAATGTTCCATGTATACAGTGAGGTAGCTCTATGTAATAATGCTGTGTTCTAAAATGTGGTGCAAATTTACAGAAAATTCCCGGATGAGCTCTTATACATACATCTGGCACGTGTAACTGTTTATTTTATTGTTTAATAAAATAAAAAATCTTTGTCTGGGAAGAATGGATCTTTAATAATTGATTTCAAAGTAGCAAGGGGATAATTAGGTGATAACAGCAGCTGAGATATATGAAGAACTAATTATGTCAAACCAGTCTTTCACTTCTTGACACTGTAACCAATATACTAGATAAGAAGGAAGATGTGATAAATACTTCATTATTTTTTTTCTATCAGGAATGTTTTTAAACAACTGTTGAGAAACGATTTTATACAGAAACCACCATGCTGTATGAGTAAATAATAATAACAATAACCCACTTAGAGTAGCTACGACTGCTTCATTGTTGAAGTGGGATTTCAAATGGAGGTCCCTGAAGAGGCCCATCCTTGCCCTTACACTACTGAAAACTTCATTAATAACTCTGATGATAAAATAAGGAGATACAATATCTAGAGACTGCATCAAGTGCTTAATATTTTCTCTTCATTTTCAGCAAAAAGGGTTTATATTTTGTGTGTACAGAAAAAGCTTTTTCATCAGACGATTTGTGAAACAGTGAAAGAGGTTACCAAGGTGCTTTATCAAATCTATGAGACTACAACCTTTAAAATACGTCTTAGACAAATAGCACGAGTGTATCTGTGGCACTTCAGCCCGGCCAGATGGACAGGGTGACATCTGACAAGTGTCAGCACTTCAGTTCTGCGGTCCTAGGAGAGTTCCATGCATCCAAAGAACACAGAACATGGTGTGTTTCTGAAACACAACTGAGTATAATTTGGATACTAGGTAGTGCTGAAGACTGGATGCAATGAACCAGAAAAAATCAGAGGGCTGGAGCACCTCTCCTATGAAGAAGGGCTGAGACATTTTTAAAATGGTTCTTAGTTTTGAGATTTGAGTTAAATTTTCAATAAAAAGAACAATTTACATTAATTTTGCTGTTACTTTACACTCCAGAACTACCCTTAGCTAGGTGAGACTTGCTTCTTAAGTCAGTTGTTCTAAAACAGTAGAAATAAAATGAGAGACAGCACCAGACAAATTGTGGGTTTTGGTCTACACAAGGCAGAAATTCTGCAGAAAAATGCAATTACTTACCACTGTGCATTCATGAGAGGGGTAGAGTTATTCACAACGCAAGTAGATAAAATAAAATATCGTTTTCAGGGACAAATTATCTTACTGTGTTCAAAACAGGACGTGCTGTACGCCAACAGCAACAGCGTTTTCAAGGCTTCTGATTTTCAAAATAGTTGGAAAAGCTTTTATTTCATGATAGATTTCAGACAGCCATGATAGATTTTTTTTAAAAGACAGGAACCATGAATGAAAGCAAAATGGTTGGGGCACTCTCCAATATCAGTGCAATGCAACTTCTCATTAAACAAGAGCCTCTTTAGTGAATGACAGATTTTCTTTGTAGAAAGTTATGACAGTTGCTAGAACCTGAAGAATAATTTTAACAGGCATGAGCACAAAGACCTAATGAAATCCACTGTTTTGATCTGAAATTAAGCCATGTTTCTAATCCAGTGCTGAGGTTTCCTTTGTATTCTTGAGTCTCAACCTTAAGGTACACAGGGGATGTAAAATCTTTTCAAATTGGACTAAATGGGTTTCAACCCTCTTCAGTGAAATATTTTCATAATATGGGCAGCTGCTTGTATTTGTTCCTCATTCAAGCTCTTTTGGGAGTTATGTTCTTTAGAATGACAAAATATAGTAAGTTTACATCCACATATTGTAAGACAGAATTTTATGACATAGGTTATTTTCAGATCATAAAATATTAGTATGGACTCTGTGCATCTAACTCATATATTTGTTGTTATCAATAATTTTATGCTTTTATGTTTTTCTTATTTTCAGGAGATAAGACAGTATTGCAAATGTATTTTTTTAGATAGAAATATTAGTAATGTACAATTTAATGTAAACTGACACTGAGCAAGTATCCTTTCATGGGGATGAATCTTTGTTGCTCCCTTTAGATCCTGCTATCAAATTTCTTGCTTTATTCTATTGTGTCTTAATTATTGGCATACAGCCACTGAGTAACTAATTCAAGGAATGGAGATTAAAAGAAGATTAAATGAAGATTCCAATAGTAAAAACACACAAATGATGTATTAACCTGTGGGATATAAGCTCAGCAGGGCCATTCAGAACTTGGCTGCGTTGATAGTATGTTTGGAATTTTTGCACAGAAAATTGCACAAAACATAACATCAAGCATTGCCACAGTAATAAAAAATAGGCTCCATTATTTTTTTAGTGTGTGACAGAGTTTAAGGAGCAAATATGGACTGTAGTTATGGATCTGTATTTAGCAAAATAGACACAATGTGTCTCTTTCAGCCTTCCTAATTCTAAAATGATCACAGTTTCACAAGGACTTCGCTAACTCCAATTATGGAGAATTTGTATATGTCTAATAAGGTTGTTAACTGCCACCTGCATTAAAGATAGAAAATATTTCAGAAGGGCAGCCTTCCAAGTCACAGAAGTTCTAGTGATCTCTTGGGGTTATCCAAACAAAACTCCTTGGTCTTGGAGAATAGCTTTGTAAATCTCATTGGATACATGCCTTTTCCTGAGACTTCCCTGCCATTCCGTGTTGAAGGCTAAGCCAGACTTCTGTGGAGAATCCACAGAAAGTGTGTTTTTAAAGACAGTCAAAGCCTGTGGATATCTTCATAACTATTTCCAAAGAAAGTAAGGTCCACACTGACAAGACATTCATCTGCACATCAGTCTGTCAGTCGCTGCAACTTTCACATGTTGTTCAGCCTCATGTAGATTTGACAGAGATACAGAGGTCTCATGGCTTAAGTCCCTATGTGAAAATCTGCAGCTAGCAGGAAAACTAAGACCCATGTTCAGCCTTTGCTCAGGGTAAGTCAATGGCTATTTCTTTGGCTTGCTGCTCCTCCTCGCTGGGCAGCCTGCAGTTAGCAGAGTGCCTCCCAGCACCAGCCTGACTTGTGATCAGCGCATCTCCTGCACAAAGGTGGTGGGCAGGGGGGTTTGGGGGATATGTTTGTCAAGGGAAATAATTGGAAAAATAGGGTTATAGGGAACTTGGGAGAGAGCTGCTTTAGTAGGATAAGGGAAAGCAGAAGACTGTAGTATGTGAACCAGGAAGAAATTAGATTTCATTAATTCACTGAGCAGCTTGCTTACTTCTGCAAACTGATTTACTCTATGAAGCTCACCATGAGTGACTGACATATTTATATCACAGGAAAACGCAAGGAAAGCATTGAAATTTCACACCACTCTCACCCTTGAGTAAATACATCAGTAGAAATACATCTCTCTCTTATCTCTCACAGGCTTCAAAATTTGCTCTGGTGCTGGCCTTTTTATCCCTTATCTGCACACATGACCACTGACATCACATCCTTGGCAGACCAAAGTCAACATCTCATCTTTGTGTGCAGACTGTGGTGCCACAGGCCATGAGAGACTCTGGAATCTGTTCTGTATTTCTCACCCTCTCCAAACTCATGCTATGAAATTGGCAGTTCATCACTATTTGGGGACTCAGTTGTTTCTGAAACTGGGAAGATATTCCCTTAAATGAATGTATTTGGAGCACTTTATTTCTCTACTTATTAACTATCCAAATTACCTATGGGAAGCTCAGGTATTTCAAACAACTTCTCATCTGCTACACCATAGACAGTGCTGAACTGCTGTTATGCCTAATTCCTGCAGCATTGTGCTGAAGAATTTGCTTGCATTGATAATGCAATCATTAGCCCATGGGGATTTGGGGATTCTTTGTTGTTTTTTTAATACTCACCCACAGTGAAAAGTGCTTGATATTATTGTACAAACAGAAAATAAGTCCTCAAATTTGCATTTCACTCCTATGATCTCCTATCTTTAAACGAGGATTAAAAGTTAAGCTTCCTTACCTTAATCACTGAACATATTAATTATACACCATATAAATAATTTAATTGCACACAGAGAATAGACTTTTCAAAAGTTTCATACATAGCCCTCTTTATATCACGTAAATTATTGTCAAACTCAAGCAATTTTTCTCTTAATGCTTTCATGGTGAAAATCTATCCTGCTTAACTCTTCAGTTAAACTATGATAATATATAACAAAAATTGCTAGTGCTCCCAGTGTGTTGCCACTGGAAAGTCTATTAAGGACCTAGAATAGCAAAGAGGTTATGATCTCTATGTGCCTTTTGTTGATAGGTAAGGTCAGACCATCAGCTATTTAACTCTGTCCAACCCTACCAACATCAGTGAAGCCTTGTCCATCTACCAGCACTGAGACTCTTACAGTGTCAGCTGTGTCACCATGAAACCCCTCAGAAGAAAAATCTGGCATAGCAGCTGGCCCCCTCTGAGTCTTGCTGTACAACCACCTAGAACTTAATAACAGAGTAACTACCAGCATATCCCCATTCTCTGGATAAATGTGTCAAACGTATCAGAGTGAGTAGAAGGAGATGGAGAAAACATTATGATCTTAATGTGAAGTATTTCTCATGTAAGCAGTAGCCTTCAGCTCCCCTTAGATCATGTGGAGATGCTCATACTCATCGGCCATTTTGTAGAAATTTGACATTTGCCCAAGTAAGCTGCTCAGAATTACCTTTCTCAAATGACACATTTTACATAAACGATTAGAACTCTTGTCTAACCTCTAATTCTAACCTTTAAAAAAGCAGTTTTGTGGAGCCAGTTTGTTTGCAATCTGTCAGAATATGACCTGTATGTCTTGAGATTTGGGTATTCCTATTTTCTGGATCTTTATTTTTGCAGTTTAGAATCACTCGAATTTAAAGGATAAGTTTCCCAGAGGTCAAAGAAGAGTGGAAACACAGACATATTTATAAAACCACAACTGGAAATTCTCTCATACGATGTCTTCGGCGTTTAGATAATATATTCTGTCTACTTAGCCTTGAAAAAGAAATCAGCATTGACTTATGATTGCTTCTCTTGTAGATCATCTTATTTACCTGTCTTAGCAGAGATTTATAGGCCTGACTGTAACATTCATCCTTCCAGCTTTCCTTTGTCCCCATCTGTGCTAGATGGCTTTTCCTGGGAGTCCAAGTGTCACAGCTGTTGTTAATTGAAGGAGGTAGAAGGAAAGAGACAGCTGACAGTTAAAGACACTGAGACAGATCCTTCTCTTGATTATGTCAATTTTACAGTGGCATAATGCTATTGACATCAGTGCAATTCATTGTAGCTTTTGACTTCAATACTATTGACTTCAGTTGTCCTAATTTAAAGTGTTGTGAGGTTAAAACAAGGGCAAGTGTATTAGTCTGTGATGAAGAAATCCTGCCCCTGGATTCTACTGGTTTGTCACCTACAGAGTGGCTACTACAGATATTTATATACCTGAGAGTAATAGTATGAACTTTATCTATCACCTATAAATTCCTTTCATGTTTTCAAATACCAAAATTAGAATTTCCATTCTAAAACTTACCCTCACTTGGATAATCGGGTACCCAAATTACGTTTAGACATGTAAATAAACATTTGAAATGAATATGCCTTTAAAATAAGAACTGAGAATACTTTGTCGAAGTTCTTTAATGCACATGTTGGTTTTTGTTACTGAAAAAGCACTAAAGACACCAAAAGGCATATTGTCCTATGGCATTCACATTGACAGCAATGGGCAACCTGCAGAGAAATAGAGGAGAAACATATCGGTGCATATTCATGTAAGTAAATTAATACAAAGACTGATTTCCCATTTTCTCTAGAAGTGTCCTGCTCTTTTCACATGCAGGTATTCCATTTTCTCCTACAACTGTCTCACAAACCAGAAAGAGCCATGGCAGAGCAATCATTAAGGTGGAAAGTGGCCATAAACCAGTGCTGTTGCTGTCTATCGTCTTGTCTGAGTCATGAGGACACAGTTCCACCCTCTCAATGCTGCAAAAGAATTTCCTGAATTTTTAACATGAGCAGAAGTTAGAATTTTGCTCTTCATATTCAATCTCAGATATTCACATTTTGATTAACTAAATGTATTTGTCAGATGCAGACAAAACATTTCCTGCCCCAACCACAGCACAATAACATTTATGTAGTATGAAACAGCTGTTGAGCTTCACAAAAAAATAGATGATAGCTGTGCCTAAACATGTCTTGCTTTCATTGGTTGCTGGAAGAATAAAGGAAGCATGATGTAAATAAAAGGTACACTGACAATAAACAGCAATTTGCCAATTTCTATCATCACATTATTTCCTGTGTACCTGTCAAGAATGTGGAAATCATCTAGCCTTTCCTCCAAGCTCAAAAAAAAATTATAATAAAAACGAAGTTTCCCTAGGAGCACAGTTGCTAAAAATCACTTGAACGTTTTCTTATGATCACCAGAAATATGAGGTGCTCAAAATACAACAAAGATAATAAACCTTTCCTTTTACAAGACATTTGCAAGGGATGTATTCCTATTGTAATTTTTACAAGTGTAACTCGCAGACTCTTCAAGGTTCTCTAGTGATGACACAATTATTCTCCTTCATGTCATTTTGAATGATTTCCTATCTGGGTTATTGTTAATGCCTTCCCAGAAGTGTGAAGCGTGGACTTATGATTTCTATCAATAAAAATGTAATGGATCTTCCCTTTAGTAACAATTCTCTCCAGTAAATGGCTTAGTGTAGCTCCTGCTTTACTTGAAGACCGTGTTCTTAAAGCCAAGCATACCTGATTCTGAATTCTGATGCTTTGCTAGGTATATGAATGAATAAATACAAACCTGATTATCATACAATATAATCAGACAGGATCTAATCCAGATCGTTGCATCAAGATACTTCACAAGGAATGAGATCAAGTTTTCATCTTACTCCTTCAGACACTTTATGCAGTTTTCATATTAGAGATCTATGAATTAAAATGCTATTTCCTTCATAGAAGGAAGGGTATATATCACATCAAACAACCCAATGCAATTCTAAACAGCTTTGTGGATAGCATTCATTTTTCTCGCTCAACCCTTGCAACAATGATATAACTCTGGGTTTTGCATCGCTGTGACTTTTAAGAATTATGCTGATTTGAAAATTATGTTGCCCATTTACTGGTGAGTCATTTTATTAATATTGGTGTCATGTGCCTGTAGCACTTCACCGAGTAAATAAAAAAACAGGGCTGTGTGCTCTAGGGATTTTATGATTTGGCTTTTCTGATATTTTGTACAGCAGAGTAAAGAAAGGTAAAAAATGTTATACTGGATAAGACTTGTTTTCCACCTGACACGGGTATCCTGCCTCTGAGTGAGACCATTTTCAGGATACAACAGCTTCAGTTTAAACACTTTTCTTCCATGCTTTCTGAGTTGGCAGGGTATGGCTGTCTGAGCACTCCTACCAGAATAAACTTCATAACACTCCTGTGAGGGAACTGGACCGGGGTCACCTGTTATGACAGAGCTAGATGTAATACTTCCCACATGAGTAAAACAGATTCTATTCACAATCTTCATAACTTCGCTACCCAGATCAGCTGGAATAGGTATATGGGTAGGAAAATAATGTATTATAACAGTAAGTAATGCTGGGCATCTAGGAAAATACTATTTTGTAGTTACAATTTTATCCACACTTAGGATTGAATGTACTTGAGATTCATTTTGCCTTTAAGAGGAAGAGAAAGAACAACCAGAAAAATGAAGTTACTTTTGTCTCAGGCTAAACAAAGGAAAATATGCCAAGGTTGAAAACAGAATGAAAAAGTAAGACTCTACAGCACCTTGTTGAGTCATTTACACCTGTATGGAGGGAACCAATGTGACAGCAACGTTATGGAAGTTTTCCAAAACTCACTTGGTTTCATGCATGCAATACCTTAAGGCAAAATGAAAAGGAAGGTGTAGTGCGCACATAAGCCATGAAATAATCCTTTTCCACACTACCTGTGTCTGAAATGAAAGACCACTCTGTTTACAGCCATACAATGAATGAAAGGATGTCTTCTTAAGTCTTTAGATTTGAGTGAAATACTTGGAAACCTTGAGGCACAGGTTTTGAAAGTTTGAAAGAAAATAAGTTTGATGGCAAGCTCAGAGGTGGGACTCGCACAAAAATTTTACACATTTGAATGGTTCTGTTGACTTCAGTGACCAAATAATATTTCCAGAACTGTTCCCTTGAAGAATTGATGGACTTAACATTTTAAGCATTCATCTCACTGTACTGCACTAGTAGATTATTTATTTTTTTAAGGGAGCATTTTGTCCATATTATTTATTGGACTCTCCCTATCATAGCCAAGCAAAATCGATGAGTTTTCTGATTGGAAGTGAAAAAATGGAAAGGAGGAATGTGATGAAAGGCCAAATTTTAACAATATGCCTGGGAGCTGTATAAATCTCCACTTTTAGATGAGATGCAATCCCCATGTCACAGCTCTGCGTTCACTTTTTAGTGCTAGGATAGAAATCATACATTTGGTCACTCCTGACAAATCATACTTGTTAGTTCCATTATGTCATTTTTTCCTCCTCTATATAAAAGAGAGGACATCCTCAAATACACTTGGGCTGCAATTATTTTGGTAAACTGAATCCAATGCTGATCTCAATGCATTTTTGAAATACAGTCAACTTACAGTCAGAATTTTTATTATTGTTTCTGCTTCATAAATCTCATTCCTACTCAAGCTTAGTTGTGGGCATAAGATATTGTTAGCTGCAATTCAGTGCAACTTTCCAGGATACATTAACGCTGAACTGTCTCATTCAATAACAGCATCCAGTTTATTCTTGGAGAATGAAAATGTCTTTTATGATTCATTACAACTTCGTTTTGTTCTTTATATGATTCAAACTATTAAATGGAAATTACCTGAATCTGCTGCCTCCCTGCAACTTAGTGATCGCTGAGACAAGGCAAGATCTGGTAGGTCTCTGAAGTTGTTGCTATGCAAGAACTCTGGCAGCACAAGGTCATTAAAATACTTATAAACATTATAAAATTTTTATAAGATGGCTTAAATTTAGGAGTGTGTGACATGAACACTAAGACTAGTTGAGATCTTCTCCCTCGTTAAAGAAGGTTTCAGATCAGGGCCTCATGGACAAAGAAGTAAAAGAGTGACTGCATTGAATTGAAAAAATACAGGAGCAGGACATATCCAAATAGCCCTGTTGAGTCATAGCAGTTGACTTCATATCAGATGCTGGTAGAACTGGTGGTTTTTTTTACCTAAGTATTATTTTTCAGTGGAGATTGCACTTCCTGAAAAAGTTTCTGATAAAATATGATGATAAATGATGCAGATGATAAAATATGCCAAATACCAAATCAATTCAAAATTCATTGAGGAACAATACTTGGGAGGTTAGAATGACATAACTTAAAATCTGAACCTGTTCAGCCTTAAACTGTGTCTGCTTACGGTGCCCCAGCGTCTCATGTATGTTGCAATCTGAGTTAATGCCTTTATTTCTCTTAAGGGCCAGGATTCTCTTGGCCAATGGACAATGACTTTGCTGTTTATTACTTCACAGGAATCACATGGGATCGTGTATATTAGTTCTTTGGGAATGGCTCTGTTAATGTCAGTGATGTCGAGGTGTGATGCAGCTTAATATGCTTTGTAGCAAAGACAAATAATTGACAGCTTCCTGAGACAAACGGTAGATGTGAACAGACACGAAGAATTTGCAGATAAATAGTCTTATCAAGGCAGCATAAGTCGAATTCCCTTGGAAGGAAGTATCAAATTACTATTGGACAGCTTGAAAAGTGCAGTGTTGAAAGTATTTTGAAAGCTGTTAAACATGAATAAGATTTTTCTGCTATACTTTGGGGTGTATTTTACATTGCTTTTAAAACCTGAATTTTTAATGGACCTGAACTTCTAATAATGAGAACCTCAAAAGGGAATTAGACTTTGAATGAGCTAACTAAACACGGGGCCTTTCTCATTCTAGCAAGAACCAAAGAAAAGTGTGCTATAGAGGCACAGGCTGAAATCAGGAACAGAAATCCTTTTTATTTCAATGGAGTCAGAAATTCAACCTGTGTTTTCTTTGTCTCTTTTCTAACCACAGTCTGGAAGACTGTGGTAAATAATTGTCATAACTGCCTGGAAGAGAAACTGGAGTGAGCAATGAATGTTAAGAGCACATATATCCTCCAAAATGGTCTTTGCACATAAAAATGTCTAATAAAACCTCTTGGAAGCATTCAACAGTGAAAATGAATCCTGATTCATTTTTCATAAATAATGAGCATCGGGAAGAAGAGAACTCAAGCTTTAAGTTTAAACCAAGGCAAAAGGCTTTTACAAAAGGAGTAAAGTCTCGCAGTATCTCTGTCCAAACATTCCTTTGGAACCTGATCTTTCGTTCTTTATGCATAAAAAACTCTCACTGATCTCAGCAGGAGCTTGGCAGCTGCGTGTGCAAGGAATGCAGGATTGTGCTCTAGAGTGATAAGCCTAAAATAACCATGGCTTCGCTGTTTAAACTTAGCCAAAACTTCTCATGTCCCAATGGCACCTGCTAGCATAATGACCCAATAAAGATTCATTTTGACATTCAGCAATCCCAAAATTTTCCTTGTGTTTCAGCTGTCTATGACTACTTCCAAAATTAGCATTTTACACTTACATGTACGCTTAGGCTGAGAGACCTGGGACTCTTTAGCCTGGAGAAGAGAGCACTAAGAGAGGACCTGATCAACACCTATAAATATCTGAAGGGCTGGTTTCGAGAAGATGGGGCCAGGTTTTTTTTCAGTCGTGCCCAGCAAAAGGACATGGGGCAATGGGCACAAACCAGTACACAGGAAGTTCCACCTGAACGTGAGAACAAACTTTACTCTGAGAGTGACAGAGCCCTGGAACAGGCTGCCCAGGGAGGTGGTGGAGTCTCCTTCTCTGGAGATACTCAAAACCTGCCTGGACACTTTCCTATGCAACCTACTGCAGGGAACCTGCTTAAGCAGGGGGATTGGACTCAATCTCCAGAGGTCCCATCCAATCCCTTTGATTCTGTGATTTCTCTAGTGATAAAGACTCCAAAGTCATTCTTCAGTCCTGGCTGAGGTACTCAGTTTGGAGCATTTGCATCTTCTTCCTGGCACTTTTTTGATTTGGGACAAATTAAATATTTGGCCAATATTTTACGTAACCTGGAAGACACAGGTAAGGGATATATGTAATCTGGAGATACCAAATGTTCAGTATGTTTCCCTGAGTGTAAGCTTGCACAGTAAAGGTGAAGGATTTTTAGATATATTTTTAGATATTTTATAATAATAATACCTAGGAAGTATAATACAGAAGATGATCCCCCTCTAAGTTTACTGCACAAATTCCAGATCTTGTGCAACATCTGAAATATTAGAGAAGGTTCAAGTTCATGACTACAGAAGATGGTTTTGAGATGCTCTTGTGACAATGAACAGGTCAAAATTCACTATTCCAAACGGCAGGACTGAATTCAGTTCTGTGGGCATATTCAACTTACATGCAGCATTTAAATAAATATGATGCATTCTGATGTGACAAATAGTGACTATTCAACCTTTATGATCAGGAAAAGCAGTATATCATTGCTCTTGTTACAGGATGGAGTAAAAAACCCCACCTCTAAGCTACCATAAACCTCACAAAGTAAATGTAATGGATTTTCTAGTAATAAAGCATTTCCTTCCAAGGACCATAGAAATGTATACCCTCTATGTGCCTCCCGGGTAATAGGTGCATACTAATATCATCTCACTGATTTTTCCTGAGATTTTGATTGATCAATGTGTTTCATGACAGAACTATTTGCCTTCTACATCTGAAAGATTTCAGTACTGCCTTAAGTCATCTTGGGAAGCCTCTTTTGAAATCTTTTGCATCTGTTTCTCATGCTGGGTAATATCTTACCTCTCAAATCCTTACAGAAATCAATCTGGTTGTTTCTGGAGCAAGATGCTACTCACCATAAGTAGATCTTCATAAAGACATTCAACAGAATTAAAAGAGGAGTAGTGTGTTAAATTGAGTGTACATGAGAATTTATTCAAAGGTACTTCTTTGTTTTTCCCACATGCCTATATTTCCTATATCATAAGGTATTCTTGGGATGAAACTGTTCTGAACATTCTCATCAAAGATGTATTTTTACAAATTTATTTCATGAACTGTTCTTTTCGTGGTAATGGTGCAGCCATGTTAAAAATAAATTAATTAACTGACCAGGCAGGTTTTATACGAAGTCTTTTTCATACTTTAGGCTTTCATTATACCCTTCCAATATTATAGTAGTAGGAAACCATGCCAAAGTGGATCAAAAATCGTAAATGATGGACAGTGAAATGCCTGCATTGAGAACACAGTGTCCATCTTTTACTCCCAAAAGAAAAGGGACAAAAGCTGTCACAGGCATAAGTAATGTCAGATAAATAAGCAAATGCTGTCTCTTAGAACTGTTGATGCATTCAAAAGAAGGGCTTCAATAGCTTCTCCTCTGATGGAAAATTCCTTTTACCAAAGACTGGCCATATCAAGACTACTCTGAAATATTGCTATGAAACAGGAGTCTAAAATACACAGTGGGGTTGTTTCTAAGGCACTTCACTCTGTACAAAGAAATAAGTATAGATGGGGAAGCAAGAGGTATTAACCAACCTCTCTCCAAAACAGCACAACCTGAGATCGTGTTCTACGCAGCACTGCATTGCAGTTGAAAACACAGTGAGTAGGATGGGGAGTTTTTTATCACAATGTGACTATTTCAAATCAAGTCCAAGTTGGCACATCATTGCAAAAAACCACTATGATATCATTGTTTTACATGAAATCTTACAGAAATTTCAACCTAAGACCTAATAGATATTTGTATGTAAAACTTCTAACTGTCACTAAACAGAAGATAGAATAATGCTGCAGCACAGATTGGAGCGTGTGAAAAATGGTTCCTGATGATGACCTCACTGGAGAAGCGTAAGGCATTTCACCCACAGGTTTTCTGATGGCCTGAAAGGCTAAAGCAACACAGATCATCAGGCATTGTTCAAAAGGAAGACCTCTCACAAATCTGAGAGAGAAAAGTGAAAAACGAGATATTTTTAAAAATCAAACTTTTGTGAATCTTTGCAGAAACACGCCATAAGAAACGATGAGCCTCAGGCTTGTCTGCTGTGATTTTGCTTGCAGTGTCTTTTATATTCCTTGTGTTCTGCTTTCATATCAATGGTACAGGAACAAGCAATGTACCATGTTTTATTGTCTTATTGTGCCAGCATCACAAAATATATGAAGGCTGAATGAGAGACATTATTGAACTTGCTTTTGTGTCATGAATCCATGCATTGGACAAAATATTACAGTCTGCAAGACATAAAAAGCTACTTCCAGCAAAAGGAGTTTTAATTAAAGGAAAGAGGCTGAAAATGATGCCCGTAGGTAACTATTGTGAGGGGGCATTTATTAACATCTTAACTCCAATCTAGATAAGGACCACGTTTCTTCACCTTGAGAATCCCTTTGCCTCGAGAGTCTCTTGTCTGTGAGGTTGCCTGCAAGGCAGGTCAGCATCATTTCCTTGATATGCTGTTCTTGCTTCCCCAAAAAGCATGCTGAAGGATTGAGCACCACAGGAACTACCTGACTTTTTACACTGTGGGGCAGTCAAGCACATCTGAGCCCTTTAGGAAACCTTCTAATTGGGCTTCCTACCTGCAAGGCTCTGACACCAGAGCATAACTTGGTATCAACGTCATGAAGCATGGACTGCTAGCTACAGAGCATCAATCTTATCCAGCCTTATGAGGCTCTAAAAAGTAATTTCAGAGCCAAATCTAAAGATTGGGACTCACTTAAAGACAACCAACCAAAAAAGGAGGAAAGTTGCATTGAGATATATCCTAGAATTAAGAATGTGCTGGTTATTATCCAAGGAATTCAATTTTTTTCAGTCAGATGCTCAACTTTTGCAATGGCATATGTATAGCATTGATTACAATTCTTATGAATATTCATTAATGGCCTCTGATTAATTTCTACCCCTCCACAGTCAGTTGGGCTTTACAGCTCTGGGCTGGGAAGGAGCTCTATGGAACTGCACAGCAGATGTATGCAACATTCATTAGAAACAAGTATTTCACTAATTCGTTCTCTTAATCTTTTTGGTGGAGAAAAGATTATAAGGATTATAAGCTTTTTTCCAAAGAAGCCACTTTTTGTTTTTGCTCATATGGTATAGGTAAAAGAAAATGTTTGAAGGCATTAGACAAATAATTTACTTAGGACTGAAAAATACTTTTGTATGGACCAGAAAAAGCCTAAGAGATAAGGGCTTTGTAAGATAAAAAATCAGGTCATTACAGGTGGAGTTGATCACTCACTTGCATAGATGGTTGTGGATGCAGTGGAGTCACAGTGCAGGGAAAGGCACGCAGTGAAGAGGTGAGAACTTCAGATAGAAGCACTGCTGTTGGCTGGGTGCTGTGGCCATGTTTCTTATGAGGCTAGATAGACGTGCAATAAAATCATTTTCTTCAGCTATACCTTACTGGTAAACTGCAGTTACCAATTTCTGCTAGCATTTCTCCCTTCCTCTCTTTGATCTTTTTTATATTCACTGTGGCTTTGATTTTAATTTTGCCAGCTCACGGCTCTGTCTTTCACCCTCCAGGGACACCAGTCAATGAAAACAATCCAGAAGTGAATCTGGAAACATTGCTCTTCTTTCTCTTTCCAAATGAAAATATTCACATTCATGCTAATCAAGTGGGTTGTCAAGTCTGTCTAGCCCAGTCGTGACAGCAGGCTGTTCCCTGGGCATCCATATCCTGCCAAGGCAGGGACATCCAGACTCAGAGACACAGCAAGCCACAGGGCAAGATGGGAGAGAGGTTACCATATCCTGTAATCCCCAGAAGACCTGAAGCACAAGGTAAACAGCAGAAGAGTTCAGTTGTCGGGAACATGGTAATACTGAAATGCTAGTCAGAGAAAAGAAAAAAAAAAAAAAAAGGCTTATTGGGCAGCAGCTTTCAAGAGACCTGATGAACGCTCAGGGTTACTACTGCATGCAGCTTGGGAAAAAGGTCGGTAAAACATGTCGTGGGACTAGTGGGGGAGGAAAGAGTTTGATTTGAGTGTAATATAAGCAGCTGGCTTTTTGTTGGCTGACAAAAAAGTGAACTGGTTCTGGGTATATCTGAGCAGTGCAGCTAGAAGACATCCAAGTTAATGTTATACGAGCTAGTCCGGGTAATGACAGCTGCATAGTCATGACAAACAGAGATCAGGAAGGTTAATTTACCTCGGTCTGGGCAAGGTCTCCCACTATCCAAGACAGCTCATTTAAAATTCAGGTGTGGCTACAGTGCACTTCAGTCTGCATCACTTTTCTGATGTTACTTTGATGAAGGATAGAAAATAGGATGAATATCGACCTTACAAGATGCAGTTAATTGCGCAGTAGCTGATGCTCCATCATGCATAAGTTGCAGTTCAGATTCAGACAAGGCTGTGTCTTATACATTTATCCATGTCATGAACTTTTTGAAAAATCCATATCTTAGGAAAGCTGTTTTTACCAACAATTGCCAGACACCACAACAATTCCATGTTGCTCAGCACATTTTTTCCTGCCCCATCTTAACTGACACTGTAGTGTCATCAGAAAGTACTGATTTGCTCTCTCAAACCAAGTGAGCATTGAAAAAAAAAAATGAAGAATCACTTTTCAGCTGATGGCATCTGTTCTGAAAATCAGAGCTGTTATAAGAATGAGAGCTCAAATACATGGAAAGGCTCGAGCATCTAGCTTCAATAACACTCCTAGCAAATCCTGTTGAATTTACAATGATCTGTGCACCTGAAGCTTGCTTCTGTTTAGTTTCCCAGTGGGGTTTGATCCACCAGGCAGACTGTGTCTGATGGGCACTTACAAGCATGAGCTTCATATAAGGCACAGTAATCATGGAAAAAAATAGGGAAAAGATGGTGTATATATACCTATCCATATATGCTTACCTACACAGACACGTCATGCAAATGCCTACTGATTTCTCCAGAAAGTGGGAGGAAATATTTCATTATCTTACTTTATATAGCCTCTATATTAAAGAAAAGCAAAACAAACAGAAAAACCCAAACCCCCAAAAACGACAGAGTACTTTTTGGTGTGGATTCCATGTCTTATCTCCTAGTCAGCTCACTTCTTCTATCGTCTATCTTCTCTGTCATCTTCTTTTCACGTTTCCTAGCCAATAATTCTTAGTATTTTTGCCATGGAGAAGATCTTCAAGGCTGAGCAGGGCATAAAACCCAACTCCTATCTCCTTGTAGGTATCTGTGCTAACCACAAAGCCATTCTACAAAGGCAGCCACCTCATTGCGGTGCCAGCTGTGATATCAAAAAGCAGTGAGCTTAGCTAAGTCTTTAAAAGAGCTGATGTGAGTGTTCAGATTCAGAAAAGGGCCTTAGATGCTAAATGTGCCTTCAAATATATGCATTGAATTTGATCCTTAAGTGACTCACTTAGAGCTGCGGATCTTATTCCAGAACCTACACATGTAAAAGGCATGGCAATACTCTGTTCAGTAATGCTTCATTCCTATGGCAGACCAAACATTTTTTTTTTTTTTGGAGAGAAGAAAGGAGGCAAGCAGTGAGGGAGGGAGGATTATTAATTTCAGGTCTTTCTGCGTAATGACACTTTTTGGCTTAAGGTATCACTGAGCAGTGAATGCAATAATAGAAATCATAACAACATAAATATTCACTTAGACTAATTAATTAGGCAGCACAATTGCTTGGTGTTGGTATCAAATACTTTCTGTCATCAAATTTCAAAAGAACTTTTATCTTGTTTCTGTACAGGAATAAGGAAATGCAAAGAGCATAAATATTTTAATCTGCTTATAATTAAAACTTCATGTGTTTGGCATGAAATCATTCCAGCAAAGAAGCCAACTGTGTATTGGTTATCCTGCCAGTGTGTTCCCTTTCATGTTAACAGCTGGGCTGTAAACATTTTGTGGCACTGCTTTGCCACAAAAAAAAACATTCTTAGCGTGCTTGTGTTGGTAATGAAACCTTGCCATTCGTGTTGCAGCATTAATATTGAAAGCAGAGTCAGATGTTCATTGAGGCCTTCCCTCACACTTTTTTTTCCCCCTGCATTTGGGAATAGCCAAATTCTGTGAAGGAAGCAGTAGAATGCCCTACCTGAGTGGTGTTGTCAGAGTGGTACTCTGTGTGAGAAAGGACTAAAGGGTTGAAATCGCAGAGGGAATTAAATGATATTTTAATGAAGATGCACTGTAATTTAAAAGAATCAGCCTGATGGAGCTCTCATTTCATTTGAGCAGCACAGGACAAATTCAGCTCTCAGTTACAGCAATCAAGTACTAATTTAATTAATAGAACAAAGCAGAATTTGACAATTTATCCCTTCCGGAAAAATAGCAATTGGAGAGGGGAAATAATAACAAAAACAACCATGCAATATATTATTTTTGTTGAATAACAGACACAAAATCAAATCTCTAGTGGCTTCGGGAGACTTTGTACCACCAAAACGACAATTCCTGCAGCAGCCTTTCTGGGTCCCGGAGCTGCTTGTTTATCAGTTCTGGGGTAAGGATTGAATATCCTTCAGCCTAAGTGACCATCAAATACACATACCCACACCCCATTCTACTGCCCAGCAGCATCAATTGCAAATGTGCTTACCCAAAATGGAGGCTGGAAGATATTCATTAACTTCAGCAAAGTTATCTTTCCAGTCTTTTTTTTATTTTTTGCGGTGCTTGGGACAAATTAAAGTCACATTAGCAACACCTCAATTTTCTTAACTGTATTAACAGTTCATAGAATTATAGAATGGCTTGGGTTGGAAAGGACCTTAAATGTCATTAGTTCCAATCCCCTGCTATGGGCAAGGTTGCCAACCACTAAATCAGGCACTAGGTGAGATTGCCCATGGTCCCATCCAGCCTGGCCTTGAACACCTCCAGGGATGGGGCATCTACAGCTCCTCTGGGCAGCTGTGCCAGCGCCTCACCACCCTAGTTAGGGATTCCTTAGTTACTAAACTACAAAAATCCTCATTCTAGACCTCTTTCCATCTCCACCTTGCCATCCTTTTCTCCTACTCCAGCCCTTAAAACCAATCTCAATATTTATAACAGCCAGCTGCTAGTACGATTGCATCCATCCTGTCTTGCTTAAAGGCAGCCAGAGAACTTATTTTTTTTTTCCTGTCCCTGTTTACTGTTGATTACAAAACTCCATTTCTATGGGCTAAATCATTCATAATAGCACGGAGTCAATGT
Source organism: Penelope pileata (assembly GCA_013396635.1). Classification (NCBI taxonomy): domain Eukaryota; kingdom Metazoa; phylum Chordata; class Aves; order Galliformes; family Cracidae; genus Penelope; species Penelope pileata. The sequence goes on along the minus strand of WBMW01000540.1, from coordinate 397,727 downwards.
CTGTTCAATTTGCAGAGCTGCACACTGCTATTTTATTATTTTTACTAGTGCAATTATTTTCTTTCATCTACATGGTGAAAGGTTAAGGTCAATGATATACAATTTGCTTCTGCTCCAGTTTAATAAGGTCAAATGCATAATGATTTTGTGGTATATTATCATAAACTCATTTTCCACAATGAAGTTAAACTGATTGGGATAATGCAGCACACCAGTTTTGCACACTTGGTTTGTGTCTAAAACCAGTCTTTGTGGTCAGGTTGTGAGTTTGGGCTGCGTTGTTGCATCCATATCCACCACATATTCTCAAAGAGCAAGTCTTGCCTTCACTTATTTAAGTTATTTAAGCCTTTTAAGAGCATAATCAGAGTTCAAATCAAAAATAGTGTTATCACACAAAATCGATAAAATTAAGCGTATCACAGTAAAACCACTATCTCGAGTCAATGCAATACTTTTGTAATTTAAAGAATCATGATGCTTTTTTGTGGACTCTAAGCTTTCTAAAGAATGTATGGCTTTCTTTTAACATTTATTATTGAGTCTAGAAATTAGACGGTAATAGAAACTTGATAGTAATCACTTCTTTCTAGGAAACAGAAACTTAGCTGTTTCAGCAATTAAAAGTCAGTGCCAGCACCCTCCAGTTAGACAAGCATCACTTTAACATTTCCTTTTAGTTTGAAGACAATATCCTCGACATGTGATTTGGAAATATATTGCATTATTAACTTGTGTACACACAATACATTAGACTGTCACAAGTGTTGTCATGGTGAGTGCCATGAATGCATACGAGCAAATACGAGACACCTAAGGCCATTCACTGCCAGGATCCATGATGAAGTACCCACTGATGCTAAAATAATCAAATCATTACATTGGCTGAATATTCTTACCATTTCATTTTGCAGACAGAAGACTGCCTTGTGTTTTGATCCTTTGATTGTTCTAGTTTGTCTTTTGAACTCTTTCCTTGTCTATTCCTCTGAGAGAAGCTAAATGATTTGTTAAAAATTTATTAGTTGCTTTATTTTATATTCATTTTTTTATGATAAATATATACAAGGTCCCTGTGTTAACTCCTTTTATATTGTCAGGGAATTGTTTATCCGGAATAATGTTTGAGATCTGCTATAAATCAGTTCTGTGAGCTAGAGCTGTTCCTGAAATGGCATATAACGAGGGGGAATATTCATACACACAGTTGTAAGATGCTGCACTGTGTTTGAATACACATAAAAATGAATTACATCAGATTTTTGAACCACTGAGGTTTTACAAGCAATGATTGTATGTGTATACCATGCCATCTTTAAATGCACTGGAAAAGCATGGATATCATTGGTCCGGATTTACTAAGTCTTGAACTTCTAAAACAAATTCAGTTTTTTAGCCATCTACAAATCTCTCTTGTTCCTTCTGTTCAGTGGCCCAGCTCATAACCAACGCAGCAAGCTGCCTTCCAGCAATATGAAATTCACAGATGGTGAAACAGCCACAGTGCAGTACAGGTCTGTGTAGACTGCTTTCCTGTTCCCAACAAAACTTGTCTGCAGCTGATCCACAGTGACCTGCAGTCACTGTGCTATCAGAGCCCTGAATCTCAAGCAAACAGCAATACAGGTGCCACTAAAATCTCAAGTATGAAAAAAAGATGAAGGACATAATTACACGTGGTATTGTAGTACATAATTGAAAGAATTCTTCACCTTGTCCCTTAAAAAAGAGTAACCTATAAGCTCCTTCAGAATACTGCTCAGGAGTAAGCTTAGGTCCATGGCAGACCTTCATCGATATCGGAGTTGAATCCAAACAAAAACAAAATAAAAAATGAAAATTACACAACGTTAATACATACACAAACAACAGCAAAATAAAAATAAAAATAAAAAAGAAGAAGAAGGCTAATTCAGGACTTTTTAATCGGGAAACGAACTTGATAATGTTGTCTTCATATCTGTTCCCTACTATCTTTAGACAAACCTCTTAGATTTTTAGAAAAATAGGTACCCAAGCTGGATAAATACAATTTTAAGGGGAAAACAAAACAAAACAAAACAAAACAAAAAAACAGTACGTTCTTCAGCATTTCAGTATTAATTTTTAAGACATCGAAACACTGAGCTCCATGGACTACATGTGAAAAGTTAAACTACTCCATTAGGAAAACAGAACAACATAATTTTTCAAAACTTTCAGAAGAAGTAAGATTTAGGATGCACAATCAGGCAAAACAAACCAGAATGAATGAACATAATAAATATTTTCCATCTTAATATATTGTAGGGATATTGTCCCAAGAAATGTTCATCCATCTTTAATATGGCATTCTTGGGAGCTTGCAATGCTTGCTTTATTTTTCCTTCTTTGAAATTCTGCTTCTAAAATATTGAATTGTGAGAAAATACATCCCATCCCAATTTAGAGTCAACCTCCAGGCTTTCAGTATATATAGTGCATTTTCACAGAAAAAAATAGGCTAAAAAATTTTCTGCTTGACTAGCCATGCAAGGGAAACAGAGCAAGGTTGCAGACTATTTTTATGAGCTTATGGTAATTTCTCAAAAGTCTATATTCTTTCAGAGAGGATTTTCAGCCCTCTTTTTGGTTAAGCTCCCCAAGAAATTCTTATATATTTATAAGAAACAAAGAACGGGAGCTGCTGGTGCAGCTAAAGAATACCCTGCATATCTACGTTCTGCCTACCTTGCTCCTTTCTGCTTCCCTAGCCAGAATGTTCGTGTGACTTAGGAGGAGGTGATGGGTGTTTTTGTACTTGCTCTAAAAAATAAAGCAGAGGAACTGAACAGCTTAAAACAGTGGACAATACTTAATGATATGTGGAAAATAAATACAAACCAAACTGGCTAACCTTTATTTTTCATATTTTAAGAAAAATAGTTGGACTCAGAAGGGTCTAAATGCCTAGAGAGGGTCTCTTCTTTTTAAGTTAATCTATAATTTGCCAAAATCTTTTCACATTGATTCATCAGCATATGGCAACACTGCCCTGCTTGTCTTTACACTCCATAGTTTTGACAGGAAATGTTGTTTCCAGGGTGGGAAAACATGGAATAATCATCACAAGAGTTTGAATCAGCAGCAGACATCTAAGGTGATCTGGGCTGCAGGAGCCCAGGAGGGGTTTTAAGCCAAATCTCCTCGGGGTAGGTATTGGAGCCTTTAACACACAGCAGTGACAAGCAAGTTTGGCTTAAACTGCAGCATACAGAAATACAGAGAAAATCATAGAATCGTAGAATGGTTCAGGTTGGAAGGGACCTTAGGGATCATCTTGTTCCAACCCCCTGCCATGGGGCAGCACAATGCAGCACAGTGATGCTTTTAAAAATCTGGTTATATAGTTATTGTCCAAATTCACTTTCAAAGAAAAAATATAATGTGTAGGTTCCATGATAACGAACAAGTAGATCTGACAGGACCAAGCTCTCCTTCAGCTGGTGGCTAGCTTTCTGCCCACACAGCTTTCTGCTTCTGCTTAGGAATACATAACTGGCCATAATTCTGAAGATCCCTAGCTGCATGATAAATTATAATACTCCTCAAATGGAAATGCATAAGCAGACAGCCCCATAATAGATAAAAATATGACAGGGACACAGTGTAATTTTCTCAAGGCATCACACCATCTTAAATCAGATCGTATATTCCCCTTTCCCAGAAGACTCTTAAACAATTTGGTAATTATTTTTTTTTCCAGCAGCATATGGTAATACTGATGGCTAATACAGCTTTGGTCATATTTGTGGGGCATTAACATACTAATTACAAGAGTTCTCTTGGAGAAACAATACACGGTTTTAATTGTCACAGTTGTGTTTCTTCTGCTTTTATTGAAATGGTGAACAAATGGTAAATAAGTGGCACACAAAATGTAGCATTGAATGCAAAGTGTATTAAAGTAAAACTTGGAGAAATTAGAGACAATTAAGAGCAGAAGCGAAGACGAGTTTCACTACACATAATGTTGCAAGGTTTCATGCTGATGCTGGAAGATACATGACAGAGAGTAGATCATTTTGCTGAGTTTTATAGCGAGGTGAAAAAGGAGAGAGGCACTGCAAAGCATTTTAAGCCAGGTAGCAGGCAGCAAGATCATCACACCGGGCTGGGTGGCAAGCAGCCTGCTGGAAGGCAGCTGTGGGCCGTGCAGGGACACTGCCTGCAGAAGCAGCTCACAGAGCATCAGCAGCCCAGGTGCCTGGTGGAGCAAACTGCAGGTCACTCAGTTCAGGAGCCCTGTTGAGCTTTTCACCCAACCACAATAACGTTCCACAGCAAAGCTCTGCATTTCTACAAGTAGGTCTTTACCTGTGAAATGCTGTGGCCAGCAGAAGGGCTCTCTCAACAGAGCTACTCCAAAGCTGTATCAGTAACAGAGCACTGTTATGTTTTCCTTCCATTTCCTCCCTTTCTTGGATTGTTGCCATCAGGGCTACTGAGTTTTTTCTTGGCGCTGACCACATTTGAGAAAGCAGACCCTGCCTCCAGTCAGTAGACGTGTAGAATTTCAGAGGGACTCTTCCATATGATGAATTACCGTAGCGTAACGCAGAGGACAGTTTCCCCTGAGCTGAGGATGCCATGCAGAGTGCTGCACTCCACTGGCAGTAATGCTCATGCAGGAGTGCCTTCCAAGTGCTGCACAAAATGAGGACAGTTCAGAATATTTCAGCACACCTTAAGCTTACAAATATAAGGAAGTCTTTACACACAACTCCTCCACAGGAAAAACATTTTTATTCTATATGAAATTCAAAGATTTTTCTTGGATTATATTATAATTTTCCTTAAAGGTAGTTTTCTTTAGGTCTATTCCCTCTGAGCAAACATGACTCAGGGCAAACCCTGCTGGCCTTACACAGAAGTCCCTGACGTCACTGGCATTAAATCTATGCGTAAAGCATGTAGGACTGAGACTACTGTCAACTGGAGTTAAGTGCCATCCACTAAAGGGATTTATATTTTTGTACCAATTTTTAGTGCAAGATGATGAGTACTCTAATTAAAAGATTTTTTTTTTTTACAGTTGGTTTTATGTACGCTGTCATAAAACTTGGCAGACACAAATGGAAGAAAGCACTGCCAATAATATATTTTACAAAAGATCACTCTGTTCTTTACCAAAGTAATAGGGAATTGACCTTTTTTTTAATGAAAAAATGCTGCTATATTTAATTTTTTTACCTTTTCTAGAACAGGATATATCAATGCTGAATTTCATATGAACGGAGCGTCCTAACCTTATTTTCTCCTGTGTTCCCACTTCCAGTTATCTTTATGCATGTTGTGGCAGAATTAATTGATGCCCATACATTTCAGGTGACTGAATTTCATCCTAGATAACTTATCTTTATGCTAGTTACTTACTGCCAGCATATAATACACCTACAATAAAGAAAAAAAAAAGAGAGAATGGAATTATAGAATTCTCTGCCATGGGTACAAACACCTTCCTCTAGACCAAGTTGCTCAAAGCCCCATGCAGCCTGGTCTTAAACACATCCAGGGATGTAGCTCACACCTTGCTACATAACCTGTGTTCTCATACTTCCTCTACTTCATGGTTCAGTGCAATAGGATTTGGTGGTGCTTAGCTGTTGTTCATGGCTGCACCACGAGCTCGGTGCTCTCCATCAGGAATTAAGCACATACATGTGACTGAGGAATGGCACTTCTCCTGCATGTAGGAAAAAGGTATGTTTAATTTCAAATAACCTGTCGTAATCCAAGTGGTTATGGAAATAAACTGGAATGCATTGAAATTGCAGTGAAACTGCACTTTGTAAGAGAAAAATTTCCAATTAAAAAAAAAGACAAACTAAAAATGAAGATAATATGCAGATTCCAACAAGCACAGTCACTTTAAGTAGCTCTCCATAAATGACATTGCTTACAGAGTCAGTTAACAGAGCAAATGGAGTGAGAAGGTAACTCAAAATAAAACCTGGGTCTCGTGTCATCCTCTAAAAGTCATCCAGTGTATTTTGAGGATCAGCAGTAAGAACACTCTCCATTTAAAACTTGTGTAGAAGAAAAAAAATTAAAAAATAGATGCTACATTTATGGGTCTGCTATTTGCTGTAGAACTTCTGATTAGAACTGAGTAAACCCACGGGGTAAAGGACCTTCCTTTTGTAAATAGCATCAAGCATATCTTACATACCTATGGAGAACCTAGCCAACCTTAAATAAAGGAAGAGGCACGCATCACTTAACCAGAGGGAGCAGCAGCTGCACACATACAGCTGTTCCTCACTGCCAAACAAGTGTTTCCACTTTTATTTGCTGCTTGACATTTGCTTCTCTTTGCTTTCACTCTCTTCCTCACTTACTAAACATTACCCTGCAGTACATATTTGATAGGCCACGGGAGACTGTCTGACAAAGAACAAGTTTACGTTTGGTGGAGGGGGAAATTCTGGTCCATGTGTATGCCACAGGCTGCAGCAGAAAAGACTAAAGCATCCCAGTTTATACTCCAGGTGGAGATGGTGAGGCTCTGGAGACCAGCTGTACATTGATGGAGCTGCTGGAACAATGCTTTTGTCAGAGGCCAACATCTCTCCTCCTTGTCCTGCTAAAGTCTCTTTGTTGTTGCCCTGCCCACAGTCTCATTGCTAACACACTTGCCTGGGACACTGGACTGGCCTTAACACCACACTAACATTTCCTGTGGAGGCTAGGATAAGAGTCTGCAGCCAATTGCACAAAGCTGTTCAAGTTCTGAAAGCAAAATTCAACATCAAGTGATGAGAAAAATGTGAATGGTCATATGAAGCTGAAACTCCAAATCAAGGAAATCCAAGTACCTCCCCTTCTCAGACGTACTAGAAATGCCATGGGATGTTCCCTGGACCTATCACATACTGGCACACAGAGGAATAACATTTGCATTTATTTGTAGGTTACAGACCCATCTCACCAAGAAGAAACGATCTTCATAATTCTGCTACATAAAACCTAGCACAATAGCAATGCTAAATCACACACAACTGCTAGTTCAGAGAAAAGTGTTGAATACAAGCATGAGCCTTCGACAGGCACTGTGTTCTTTCACATCTCCAAAAATTACTCAGGACATAAATACTGTTAACTGATATTCCTGTTTAACGCATAAGGATGGATTGAAGTTTGTTATTAGGAAACACAACATCTCTGCTGCACTGATGCTCTGAGTACTTCTTTCTACCCAGATACGTGCTGCAGTGCCCAGCATCTCACCATCATTTATCTTAATGTCACTGCTTTACTTTCTGCCCTACAGCTCTGTGCATGGCTGGCAGCTGAACGTGTGCTTTTAACTTGAGATCCACTACTTTCCCCTCGTACAGCTTGAGCTTTTGGCAGCACCTCATATCACTCCCATTATTCAGGGCCTAATCCAAAGACACCAGCTGACGCAGAGCCTTGTTGCTTTGCTTGTTCTTAACCTATGTGTAAGAATACAATGCACAAGCCTTGCATGGACGTCTCCAAAGACAGTCTCAAAAGCTCACTGCAGCGTGCTTTGCTTTTTCAGAGACCTTGTGTGCTGCCTTTAATTAGTCTCTGCTTTTCCAAATGCTGTTCTGTTATTTACACACAGTGTTTCATAGCCCGAGGAACACGGTGCATGACTTTTCAGCTAGGTTTCAAAATTAGTGAGCGTAATTTTTTATACTCAAGAACGTCAATAACAAATAATTGCTTTATGCGCTGTCCTTCAGTCAATGGTAGAAACAGCAATCTGCATTAATGCACCCTGTTATGTTTCGGGAACTCAGGACCAATTTGCAATGAGGACTATTGGTATGCAATCTCCAGCTCTTCCCCTATCCTCTTAGAGTTGCTTTGATATGAGAAGGAATCCACATTTTTTAGCAAAGATATTTGTAAAATATTTAAATGCCCTGTTATTACCACATGTTTTCTACACAGCAAGTGATATGCCCCAGCCTGAATAACCTGGCTGAGAGGACTGGTAGAGATGTTAAAGACAGCAGTGCAGTGCCCAGCATCACTGCCAGAGAGAAAGTGTGAATTGAGAAACTTTACAGCTGGGAGATATTCCCTATTCTGGAGTGATAACAGCTTCCCAAAGGTACATCATTCGTGGTGTGTGCCTGTGTTCTCTCCCATTTCCATAAGCTTTGGTGTTTTAGAAGGTATAGAAATAAATGTGATAAGTTCTGGACTTTTCCCCAGTCTTTACATGAATTACAATGTGTGCTTTCATTCTAAAATTAGAGAAAAGTTGTCATTAAAAATGTCTGCAGAAAACTAACTCTGAAGACAAATACCCTTCATAGAATTTGATCCATTTCCAGATAGGGAGCTTGACATCCCATTGTGTCGGATAAACAAGGCTTCTCGGTGAGCCTGTACCTGTCCTGATACACCTGGAGCAATCCCTCATTTCTGTCTAAAACACCAGACACAGGGCCCTTGGTTATAACCCCCATAATGCATAAACTAAGAAAATCCAGCTTACATTTGTTTTGAATCAATTAGAAAGTGGTTTATGTCATTTTGCTATAATGAATCACTCCAATTTAAGCTGAATCACTGCAGAACATCTTGCTAACACTGACATTTTCCAGGAAAAAGCTTTTTCTTTTAACTACAGATAGTTACCTAACAAGCACAACCCAATAACATATTCTTCTGCAGGTAAAGAACAGAGCCATCTGCATTCACACACACAATAAAATCAATACCACAGCTTTTATAAATAGCAGTGAATTTACATTATGACCTTTCTATTCACAGGTTGTGGTTTCTGGCATGTTTTATAACACGAGATGGAACAAAAGGGAAAATGAAGACAAGAGGAATACTGGTTTGTAGTTGATCATAAATGTCCTTTTAATCAAATAATTTCTTTGTTAACACAACATGAATTCAATAGAATTCATCTATATAAGAAGTAAAAGGATACATAAAAAAGATATTTATTAAATTCCATTTTTACAAAGAAAGGCAAAGGCTCTAAATCAGATGACTGCTGAAATGGGAAGACAACACAAAATTCATTTCAAAATTTCTTATGGTATAGCTGTGAAAAATAAAGCCCTCCTGCAGGAAGTGGGCAAGTAGAATTGTTTTAAATTATACTTTGAATGAAATATTCAAAGGCAGGGGGTTAAAATTAGCCTAATGCCCTTTACCAGGGACTAAATAAGGCTTTTTTAAAAAACAAAGTGCTAGGAACTTATAATTTTCACAGGCTCTAATCAAATCTGAGAAATCTGTGTGTCTTGGGTGCTGAGAGTCTTATTTTCATTCCTCAAACACATAGGCTGTCTCTGTTGTACATCTTGGCAACTAACTTACCCTTCCTCTCTATTTTTTGGTAGGTTCTGGCTCTTCTATGCCTCTTTTTGGCTTCAATAGCACAAGATACTTTTGCCTGCTAGCTTAAAGGTCATAACCACTCTAATGTGACTAGTAAACAGATGCAGTCACCTTCTACTGGCATAAAACTCAGAAATTTGCAGTGTCAGCTCCTGCTATTGCACAGTAAGACGACTGCTTTGACTTCAGTGCCTGAACAGCTCTGACATGGCAGGTTACTCCAATACGTACAGCAGGCAACAAACTGTAGGCAACAAAGCAGTAATAAGTAGTAGCTGAAAAGGAGCACTTTGGAACCCATGGCAAGGAATACTTTGGATATTACCAGCATGAAGTTTGAATTTCTCCTTCAATTACACATCATGCAGATCTTTTTATAAGAGGGAATTTACATTCTTAATATGAAGATTACTGTTTGGGAAAACCATTGAGCAAACGAAGGCCTATGAGTTTCTCTAGCAATAGAAACTTCTACAAAAGTGAAGCTGAAAGAGACCTTGAAATGTTCTCTGACTGAGGCCTCTGTTCCCCAGAGAGAATCAACTGAAAATTTCCAGGAGATGTGGTTTAAACTGTTTTTTAAAAGAGCGCAGGTGAAAATTCCAATCTCTTATTCCAGTCCTGATAATCAGAATTTTTTTTACTAAACAGAAGCTCTTATTGCAGCTGATGCTCAGCTCTCCTGTTCCTATTGCAGTGGATGTGAAAAGCAATTTTATCATAAAGCTCTTGAAGACTCCAGCAGAAATGCCCACTGTCTTCCATAAGTTTTTTCTTTATTAAATCAAGCCAATATTTCCACAATATTCCAGACCACAAACTAACTCCTAGACTATGGACTATCTGGACATATCGTTCTTGAAGTGGATAGTGCTTGACAGTGCAGAAACATTGCTTTAGCCAAGATGTTTCTGGTGTTGGAAAACCTGAGAATTTCCTTTGTATCCCCAAATGTATTTTATGGATTAGCTTTTTCTTTTTCTGACAATATAACTGAGTTGAACTTAGTAGCATCCTTTAGAATTTCATTTGGTCGTTAAACACCAGTCACTTTTCTGAGCATGATTTCCATGACTTGCCTTGTAAAGCTCTTGGGATAGTTATGCCCACCCTGTCTTTTACACCAGTTAATCTCCATCTAGTTCTTCTCTACACTATAGTTTACTTGTGCTGGTTCTATCTCCTCTTTGCTACAGCTGAAAGAGTTCAAAAGATGGCTCAAAGTGCATAAACTTATTTTAAAACTCTCAGGATACCGGATCTCAAATGCACGATTTTCTTGGGCCAACATAAACATAGATGAATTGTCTTTCAGGTCATAAATATTGTAAATCCAATTGCTGCTTGGAAGATTCTCTCGAGCTGTGAATAGTTAAGATTGTTTGAATTAACAACAATCACTCGATTAGCATGGGAAGGCAGAAAAGTCCAGAGACTGCATCCTGAGATTTAGTGTCCTGCATCCTGTTCTAACAAACCAGGACCTCTCTAGTTACAGCTGCAAGCCTCACTCCTATCTCTAAAATCCTTCCTTAGTTATTTGCAACGTAATTATCATGGCAACCAGAAGTATTTTTACCTTATAACAGTGGCAGTACAAACAAGCCCTTCACATTTTGTACTCATTTTAACAATGTCACCAGTAACCTTCAATAAAGAAATGACCTTATATTGCATGGTACATGTTATTCCCTGTTTGTTCAGTCATAAACCTTTTGGTTCTGGCTTGTCCTTGGAAAGCAAACAAAGAAAATAAAATCCCAGAGCCCAAGTGTTTTATTGGAGCGACAGTAACTTGATTTAAAAAGTTCATCTACTGAGATGAATCACCAAGAACTGAATAATAAGGATTGTGTCGACTCATTAAATGACTCCTTTGATCTAAGTTAATAACACATATATAGTCCAGAGTGGTACTGGATGTAATCAAAGCCCTGTACATTACACTGGAGTTATTTTTACCTTGAAACTGTATTGCATATGAATTGCTCGTGTAAAGATCAAAACAGATTAAGTCAAATTATAAGATTACTATGAATTCTGTCATTGTGAAAGAAGTACTTCCACCCCAAGATACAAATTCAAACATTTTAATATTTTGGCCAAGGGAAGGTGTGTTAGCTTGACTCTCAATACAAATGGGTGGTAACTTTTTGCCCTGGCTTCCTTTAATATCTGTAGCTGGTTCTTCTATACCAACCAACATTAATGAACATTGGTGTACAAGCATTGGTAGGAAATGTTAAAAGAAATGTTAATGAGACTGACTTCATTTGTAAAGATATAATTGAAAAAATAGAGTATTTCTACATATTTACCTTGATCAACACTTTTGAAAAGCAATTTTCTTTTCAATTGCTTTCATTCTTGAACAGTAGTGGAAAAGGTATTGATTTTTATAAAAGACAGAAAATAAAATATCAATCAAATCTGTTATTGTGTTGAATGAATAGTTTAAGTCTTGGCTAGATGGAAAACTCGTGCCTATGCAAGCAGAAAGAATTTTGCACACATGAAACAAAGAACTGAATTATCTGCCCCAGGTTTATGCCTGTTCTGTTCCTCGGTTCTATCTACATGGCACAAACTGCCGTGCTATTTTTAAAGCATAAAACAACCTACCTGGCTAAATGTACAAAAATAGCTGTTCAACACGGCTCTAACAGGAGCATGCCTAACTCAGTAGCTAACACACAGCTGAAATCTACAGGAAAAGAGACATCCAGTGACATAATTGAATTCAATCAGATTATATCTGCATTTTTGTCTTGTACTCCAGAGAATGCTTCTGTTGGTATTAAGCATCGATGCTTTCAGCCCTAAATAGTCTGCTACTGGATGACTGCCAGTATCCAAGAGAATGTTCATGGTTTTTGGTACTTCTTACTATGAGACATATCACTGCTTAGAAGTGTACTGGAAGTTCTCGCCATTGTCATCCTAGCTGTTATCATCAAGAACAAATTAACCTTGCTCATTGTGCATCCAGAGAGTTTTGGATGAAGCTATGTATTACGCACACAAATCTGCACAAAGTAGCAAACAAGAGCACTTGCACTCTTAGGGATAGCACAGGTGCTGGCATGCTGCTGAGCGCAGCCCGATCCTAGGAACAGGAGCAGGACAGAGCCAGAAATGCAGAATAATCCTCAGAACATTCAAGAACAATTTCAGTGTGTAAAAGTCCTAGGAGCCTGAACAACATTTCACATTCTTCCTTGATGATACTGAGAAAATGCCTTGTTGCAAATCTTGGTTACAAAGCATTGCTTCCACATTTCATAATGAGAATTCTGCGATTACAAGGTATGAAAGTGAGGCCTTTAATTAGCTGAGCATATCGTCATTGATCGGGATGCTGAGGTCTGTACTTTGTATTAACAGATATGAAGATATCAAATAATCACTGCGTATTTCCCGTTTCAGTGTAAGAAAACTTGAATAGCATACAGCATGGGGTCTTGCCTAGAGGTGACAACGTTGGAGATATGGCTCTTGACTACTGATGTCTTGTATGGAACCATGCAGACATCAGCTTTGTGATGTTGGGGAAATCGGGTGTCAGATAAAATAACTAAATATAGAACATCAAAATGCATATGATCTGGTTACTTCAGTGCTTTCTCTAGGGTTCTTGCCTCCAACAGAGGCATGTAAATCCTATTTTGTCAAATTTAAAGTGGAGTTTCGACCGGATAGACTGCAGTAAATCTGTTGTTTAATGCATTTTTTTTTTAAAGGGCAAAGATTAAGAATAAAGCTTAATAACCAGCAAAACTGTTCCTGCTTTCATGCTGGCTTGATTTCTGCATAGGCACGTTAAATGACAGAGGGGGATTTAAGCACATAACTCCTGTTACAGTTCTGGGAGTTACATGTGACAGACTCTGCTTGGTGATGTGCTTAGAGCTGGAGGGTTTACATGCTTGAAGTAGTTACGTTTTGGCAGGAAGAAAAATACTGTGCTACTCAAACAGCAGAGCATCTCAAAGTGAAATTGCTCAGACTAGCTTCAGTTCACACTTGTAGTTAACAAAGAGGCTAAAAGCTTTTTAATTTTGTTTGTTCGTTTGTTTTGTTTGGACGGAGATCCTTTCTAACACACTGCTGCAGGTCTAAATTAATAAATGAATAGAACAAAATTAATGTTAATATCTGAATTAAATCTGTCTATTGATACTCCTTTTTATTTAACCCTGAATTGCATGTTGTTTAGTACTGCAGAAAGTTTCTCCAAAAGGACAACAGGTGATAGCAAGCTGTATCCCCATTAAAAATGATCTGGAGAAACAAACAACCCAAAACCCAGCAAAAATAATAGAGAAACAATTTTGCATGAGCATTTTGCAGGAGACACAAGTACTTCCTAGTATATCTTTTTTCTTTCCAAGCCAGTAGAAAACCTTTATCTGTATTCACATTACAGAAAGTGCCCTTTACTTGCAGATGAAATCTGGGAGGAATGCAGACACTGGAATAGGAGCAGTTCTGTCAGTTATTTTGCGTGGCACTGATGCAGTCAAATGCATCACTGTGAGTTTTTGAACCGGTACTTGCTGTCTTCAAATACTTTTTTCTACATTGACAGAAAATCAGCATGGCTGGGTTTACACAGGGAATCGAAGGTACCAGGGGAATTTTCAGGTTTGTGCCTCCAAATCAATTCTTATTTGTTCTTTCTCTTTTAGTGTTGCAACGGGCCTAGAAGAACAGGGAGATGAAACAATCCTGCTTTCAAAACTGATCCAGGACTTCTTTTTAATGTAAGTAAACTTTAACTGGATGTATTCAGCATCTCTACTGTGAATTTGTTGAACTAGGAAGAGCTCCAACGTGCTCCAGACATGATGCAAAAGTTCACAGCAAGCAGTCCAGCTAAACCATTTTCTTTTCATTATTACGGATTAACACCAAGCCTGTCATCAGATACCATGTCTGAGCTGAAGGACAGGATATTATTAAAATGTTCTAACATAAAAGATTGTCTGATCATATTCCAAATTTAATCTGCATCCATCTGTATGCTCTTTGCATCTCTTTCATCCTACAGCCCTCTGTAGATTCTGTTTGGATGAATGTGCTCTACATGGCTGATACTTCTATTTAAGTTCATTCAGTCTCCACTGATTTATATGAATCTTTCTTCAGAAAGCAGAGTGGTATATACATTCCCAAACTGCACAGCATGATAATGTTTTGTTTGGATTTTTCATATCCTGTAGTATTGGTCTAGCAGGATGAAGGCAGTCAAAGTGCTACCTGTGTGACTGAGTTTTATACAATTATTCATTAAATAAATTTGATTTTAACACCTATTTTCTTATAATTGGTAATAAAAGCCTACACTGGAAATATATAATTCCATAGAGAGAATCAGAAATGTATAGGAAATCCTTTTTTTTAGTTTGCTTAAGGAATGCTTAGGAACAAATTTCTAATGGAAAATTTTTATGAGAAAGAACAGTTACCAAGGATTATAAGCTTGTTGAAGAAAAAGTGACATTCAAACCCCTTTTGTCTGACCAAGATAAATCTTAATTGTGTCCTCTGGAGTAAAAACTGCCCAAAAACTAGATGAAGACTGTGTTCTTCTTCATTCTTGATAAAATAATTATGTTTCCTTTAAAACTGAGTGAAAGGCCATGCAATATCACAATTTTGTTTCAAGCTTCTAGCTCTTGCCTTTTTTTTTTTTTTTTTGCTTTTTAGTGTTGAATAAGGCTTATTCTCCTGTCAGCGTAGAAATAAATTAAATACACAAACTGGATATCCCCAAACCTGTTGTCACAGGTTACAGTAACATTTACCATCTTATCCTGAAAGATGCCAAATTTATGTAAATGCCACACCTTGAAATGGTATCTTCCAGTGTTAGACACTCAAACGTCCTCCTACAGTGAAGAATATTGTATCCCACCAAGGTGAAATACTCCCAATATTTCTCTACTGAACATCTACATCTTCTCCCTATTTATCATCCCTCCAACAAGACCAATTTTTGGTTTCTAAGAACCCCATCGCAGTCCATGCTGCATAAGGAGGAAATTCAGCTCCTTCTGCTCCTATCCATGCAGCTGGTTATTTACCCATCCTCAGTTTACAGCTGTGAGCTATTTGTTCACCTATTTGTCATGCTTTTAGTTTATGAGGATAAACACAACAGGCAATACCTGACTACCTGAAGGATTTTAATACTCTCTGATTCAGTAGACATCAGTTCTCTTTGCCCTTCAGCTTGCATTCCTCAGGGCAATATAATAGGTTCCTCATTTACAACACTGTTTTTCTTCATTATTTGTTTCAAATATGGGTTCCCTTCCTTTCCTCTAACCACATTTTCCAACTGCTAAGGAGTACTTGACGGTCTGATTTTATGTGATTGTTATTCAAGAATTTAGCTGGGAATCTCAAATACTGAGGAGAAAGAGAAGGGAACTGCAGGTACTGAATCTTTTCCCTGGTTTTCTTGGGAGTTCCCATATTTGATCTCGTCACAGATTTCACAAGCTTTTCCTACAGCTAAACTAATGGATTTCTAAATTTCTATTATGTTTGCTGCTTCTCTTTCTCACATATTGGAATCACTGTGGCCTCTGTCAAGTCTTTAGGGCATTTCTTTTCTCTATTAACAGATCTCATAAAACTTCTTTGCCACTTTTATTTCACCTGTTCCTACCCTTAGTTCTTTTGCAACTCAACGATACAGTTTGTCTTCACTGCTTAGATCTTTTCCTAGTATTTTTTTTTGAGCTTCATATCAATTTAAGAAAATTTTAAATGCTATTTTTATGATCCTTAATTCCTTTTTCTGTCAGTATATAGCTCACTTTTGATTTAATCCTATTAATACCAACAGAAAACCCATACAACACTTGTCATTTCAGATTATTAGAGTTAAATGACTTCTGAGTGCATTAAGTACAACACAAGTAGATACAATATGGAGAAAGAAACATTTGCTTTAAATAAACAGAGGAAACAGAAGAATTACTTTAGATGAGCCTGTAAACTAGGAGGTAGCATATACAGACAGTTTAGAGACATATATTAGAGTGCATGAAATTCCATGTACAGATTATTCCACAACATTCTAAGGGAATAATTTTCTCATAATAACAGCACACCTATTACTTTCGGGATTATTTTTTCCCTCTTTTCAAAGATCCTTTCAGTAAACTCTGACATTGGAGAGTGTGGAAAGGAACAAACCAGTTGCCACTGAAGAAAGGTTGTCATCCAATTAACCACTGATTGGATTTTCAGGCTATCCAGAGTCATTTCCTTCCACAATGTCAGCAGTGCCATTCTCAGCACACAATGCTCATCAATGGTGAATACACTATAGGATGCAATGAATGATCCCAGATTTGCTTTAACGCTGAAATGTAGCTGAGTGATCTGATAAAATCAATAATAATTTACTGCAAGCGTGTGCCGGTGCTATGAATGTTATTATTTTTGCATAAGAGAGAAAAGTGAGAACAAATCCTAAGGAAAAATACTAAAATCAGCACTTGATTCCCTCACAAGGTTTTACAAGAGCTCTCGGGATTTTTCTAGTAACACTCATCAGTTTGTCACTATTATTCTATTATAGAATCATAGAATGGTTCAGGTTGGAAGGGACCTTAGAGATCATCTTGTTCCAACCCCCCTGCCATGGGCAAGGACACCTCCCACTAGACCAGGTTGCCCAAAGCCCCATCCAGCCTGGCTTTGAATACTTATCAGGGGAAACTTTCTATTATGTGAGAGGAGGCAATCCATAAGGACCCACCTGCTCTATTCCGCTACGTGGATTCACCAAGTGTAGCTGGAATCACTTGCTCTTGCCCTGCTCAGCTCCATCTGTAAGGCTGCACGTGGACTCCAGCTGTATGTCCTAGCTACTGATGTGTGAATGTGCTTTTCCTGCTCCAGATTCAAGGTGATCACGAACCAGTAAAGGTGTCAATCAAGTTTGAATACCACTAAAGCATGGATGCATTGCCTACATCCATTGGCTCCCCAAACCCCAATATCTGCAGTACAGCTTGAGTGAAACTAAAAAATACACAGTAATCCTGAACAGGGTGATGAAGAGACCAAAATCTCAGAAAAAGGTGAGAAGAAGCCATGTTCTCTACCATACCAAGTGTTTACAGAGAGATGCTGATCTCTCTGCCTTTCTTACATGGCCCTTTAATGTTGTTCCACGTTACTGCTTAATACTTTCTTGTAGGTAATATTAAGGGAGGTAGAGACCCCTAAAGAGTAGGTATGAATCTCAGAGAGACTTTTTAAGGCTAGCTACCTCCGTTTCTAAACGAGTCTGCCTCTCATTAACAGCATGCTATTCCAGTATCTCCCCTAGGCTTGCTTAGCACTTTGAAATCAGCAACATGGCAGCTAAAGCACTACTCATTCTCCTCTGCATTTGCAAATCCACACTTCTTGGTGGGCTGTTATATTACTGTAGAAGAGGACAGAGGAAAACAAATACAGCTATGTTGCCATTTTTTCCTTCCAGGATATCTGAGATACAGAAGGAGAAAGGGAGAAAAGGTAATTCTAGAATCTATATTTAGATTAAAAATAACACGTTCTAAATTTTGCTGTTTTCTTATGTATTTGGGTAAACTTGTTTCTAGTTTTGCAAATCAATGAATTAAATATTTTTAAATAAATAAATCACATTGTTTTCACTAGGCATGATAAATACTATGAGTCATCTCAGGTAATACAGAGCATAAATCCCACTGATCTTCCAGAAGCAAAAAGTTCAAAGACACTGTTATTTTTAGGTCAGACAAATGTGAAGGAACAGAGTTTGTCTTCCTCTAGACTGTGGTGGGTCAGATGAAGGTTGGTGTCATTCAGTAGCAAGAAACAGAGAGCTTTTCCCTGACTGAAGGGCCAGAGCACACTGAGATCCTACAGCAGTAGCTGTCTGCTTTAGCAGAATTGCTTTGCTGGAAGGTGGCAGCAATATATAAAAGTAAATACCTTGTTCTTAAATTCAACTTTTCCTAAAAAGGTTGTCAGAATATAAATACATGCTCCACATCAGGTATGGCTGATAGCTGTTGAACAGCAAGACAGATTAGCTTTTGCTCCTATCTCCAGAAAGAACATCGCACCAGTTCTGTGTATCACAGCTGCAGATGCAGCTGAACCAGCTGTATAAACATTGCCTGGTATTCCTGGGAAGGTAGATTTCACTCCCTCAGCTCTTCCATTTGCACATCTCAAGTCATCATGATTTATGGCTAAGGTGACTTTAATTCTAGATCTGTGAACTCTTACTTTCATAGCACGGGCTATAGAAGCACTGACAGTTTTATTATTCACACACAACACGGGCACACTGCACCTCCCTTAAAAAAAAAAAGGGGGGAATAATAACAAAAGCAATAAAAAACCTTTGGTCAGAGCCAAGGCACATTCCTAGTCCAGGTGCACATTGTTATGAACAGCTCATCCCAGCACTTCAGTGACCTTATTTTGGCACTGCTGCCAAGTGGCTCAGATAATACTGACTGCCATATTTAAAGAGGTAGATGTAAAACCAGTAACACTGCCACAGGTACAACTCCTTGAGCTTTTTGTGCACACAACAACCAGCAGCCACAACTTTTTCCTCAAAAAAGTAAGTTAATAGGAAAGCCATGTGCTTCAGGTTTTTCCTCCAAAGCAATATTCTTTTTCAGAGTGTAGCACGAGGCAAAAGAGTACTAATGTGGTTCAAGTGTCTTTTAATTTCCTGCCACCAAATACACTGTTTTTTTATGGCAGCAGCCTGCAGTCCATAATCACTATGTGCTCCTTACATATGCTCAGGAACGTTTAACATCAATGGTTTTCCATTTTTCTTCAGACAAGAATGGAGCTGTTTCTCCACAGTGAAACCACCCTCCTGCTCACTTAGGACTCCCCACCCTTTCTGCAGTTGCAAACGTGGCACAGTGCAAGGTCTGATTGCCTCGCAGGGTCCATCTACGTTCACATCAGTGCTGCTTAAGCTCCAGAAAGTTGGGACCACAATGGTCTTACTCAGACACAAAAATAAATAACTTATTTCCTTCTACTTTGTCTTGGAGAAATGATCTATAATTTGTATGTTTTCAAAAGTTCAGCTTACTCTGAAGAGTCTCCTGAGGGGAAACTAAGAACTGGGACTGTCACTCCTCAGCTACAGCAGTGCAAAATCAACAGGGTTGCTTTAAGCAGCTTTCTTCAAATGTCAAAGGTAAGCTTTAAATTGTTTTACACTGCAGCAAGGAGTGCTCATACAGCCTGCTGCTCCCAATGCAATGGAGGGCAGTAAGAAATCACTGAGAAAACACTCCTTCAACCACCACAGCCATTTCTTCAGCTACAGGCAGAACAGAACCTCCACTGAATTTCACCTGTCAACTGAGCAGTCACCCATCGCACCTCTTCACTTATCTCCTGGTAAAAGAGATTTTTCTTATCTTTCCAGCTGAAGAAACAAGGCAAGGACTGAATCTCTACCATTTAGCTGCCAGAGATGGGAGGTTCATTCTACTTCCCTTGAAAAAAGCCCAAGCTATTAGTGCATCACCACAAGAGAAAAAAGTGAAATGAATGTAAGATTGAGAAAACAGTATGTTTACCAAGAAGCTGATGTTTGGAATGAGAGCTTTCTAGCAGTACCATCTAGCGTAAAACTGAAAAATGCACTGCTTTAAATTATTTTGTTGAGGCCAAAAAACCTCGACAATCCCTAATTCACCAACATGTTTCCAAACTATCAGCTGAGCAGGTATTCAAACCCATCTGAGTTATTTGCAGAATAAAACCCATCTCCTCACTGTGCTGCCCAAGCAGGATAATAGCAATTTCATTTAAACTCTACAGAAAGAACACTTTAAAAAGATTTAATAAAGAAATGCAATATGGTAAGTACCGTAAGTACATACCTTCCCTGTCTGCCGTGAGTAAATGATGTCTAATTATGCCTTTTCATCAGGCTGTTTTTCGCAGCACTCCTGTTGCATTTTGTCATTTGTGAGCTGCCAGAAGCAAGGAATCAAGCTATGAGCTGCTTGTCTGTCTGCTTGGGCTGCCAGCAAGGGACTCTAGGTGCCCCTTGGCAGTTGCCTCTGTCTCTGTTTCGATGGGATAAGGAACAACATCGGTGCTGTGTCGCAGCTACACAATAAACCTCTCTGACTGCTTATTCCCTTCCTTCTGCACTATAATTGCTAATGCCAACGTTGATCCCTGAGGCTTTGTCTAGAATAATAAATGAAATATGCTTGATATTGGGTTATCCAAATAAAAGCTAATCAAATTAAACACCAAGACCCTGCAAGAATCATAGAAGTGAAGACAGGCAGAGGAATCTGGGTAACCTGACTAGTGAGGATTGGAGTAAACCTATACCACAGGAGCTGCTCTTACAGCTGTCAGAGCAGAACTGCTGTCCCCAGTGAGAAAACCACCAAGGTGACTCAATTTATTGAGTCATTCAGGTAGAACATAAATCAAATGGAATGATTTCAGGATGCTTTCACAGTCAGTTCCAAGGATTTAAGAATGAGTGGGAGGAAAATATTTGAATATTTCTTGTTTTTCTAGAAAGAGTGAAATCTGAGAACCACCTACGTGAAGACCAAGAGAATTTCTAAATGGATTTTGGATATTATTAGTCTTGCAGAGGTCAGGGAGTAGCTTGTTTTTGGATGAAGATTGCATTAGAGGAGAAATCTGCAGTGGCAGCTAATCCAGCAATTACCTTCCTGATTACTTGTGAGACTATCTAAATGATGTGCCTATCTCCCATGATTGCACAAAAGGGTACAGCAAGTTTGTTTCAAGGTGAGAGAATTTGATCCTTTCCTGATAAGAGAGGTAAAGGAGAGAGTGAAAGATTTCAGAGTATGAAATTGGTTAGGGAAATGTGCCTTAAGCACCTGAAGATAGCCACGAGGGAACTAGAATGAACTGCTCTGAATAAATCACCAACAGTAATAGGGCTGCTTCCTTGAGCAAAATGACTTTTAGGATGTGTAGTAAAATGAAAAGATCCAATGATGTTGGGGTGTAACTAACCTTAACTCTCATTTAGGTAAAGTCAATATCTTGAATATCACCTTATACAAGTATTGCTAGAAGTTTTTAATCACTTTCTTGCTGGATGGAAAGAAGCAGAATGGTGATCTTTGTACAGAGAGCTACTGTCAGAAATAGTAGCTAGAAGGCTGCATTAATAGAAATCACTGTTCCTTGATGACCACCTATTCTTCACTCCCCTCAGGATTTTGGAAAAGGTACTTTAGATTCATAGATGTGGCAGCTAAAAGGAGCAATTACCATCATCTAGTCCAACTTCGTGTCTCCCACAGGCCAAAGAACATCACCCAGGTGTTCTTACTTTGTGCTCATAATTGTTGAGCTGTAATGTCTTTTAGGTCACTGTCTACTTTTGATTTAAAGACTTCAAATTATAGTGAGCCATCCAAAGAAACTAGATTAAAATTTGGACTTTATAATAGCCATTAATGTATATTTTTTATTCAATCCATTTGTGGGCAACAGTCCTATTTGCTTGAGGTACAAGCACGGCCAGTTGTCTTACTGAGAGGATTTGTTTTTAAAGAAGTTACTCAAAGCATTTCACAAATTCATAAGCAGTCAGTGTAGCCCCGTAGTATTACATGAGCACATCTATTTAAATCAGAAAACAACTTTTTATGGAACTGTGCAAAGTATTTTTCAGAATATTGAAGCATTCTCAAGACCCTGTTTACATGTTTTAACGACAGAGATGAACTATAATGGTATTTGTATATTCTAACAAGAACAGAGCAGATCCCCTGGAAGATTTTCAGATAGCTATTCAGAGCTTTGCCTCTATCTTCCTCTGAACACATCACAAATGTTTCTATCAGTTTTGTTGTCTTTTGAAGAGGTATCACAAGATTTACCATACGGAGATAAGAATATATTCTTTTCCAGAGCTTGCTAAATAGTTATTTTAATTAGAGATAGTGGCAATGTAGTAGGAGTATGTCCCACTTTCAGTATGGAAGATTCACATCCACTTGTCTTCACTGACATATTCTCTATTAAAAAAAAAATGTTTATTATAAAGCTAAACTGCCATTAGATAACAATGTAATTGTTTCATTATTTATGAAACATTAACATTTTGTCTAAACTTTGAAAAAATCCATGCGTGACTTCCTGTTCCTACTGAAACACACAAAGTTTTGCTCATCTAGGAAAACAATGACATCAATTCCATTGTTAATTCTTCCCTGACAAAAAGCTTTGATAAAGCATGTCTTGCTGAAAAAGCATCTTGATTGGTCACAATCATGGGAAAAAAAAAAGCAAACAAAACCTGAAGTATTAATTCAAATGACCAGAATGTAATTTTCGTAAGTTTCAAATGATAGGCTGTACTGTAAGGGATTGATATTATATAATTACTTTTATTAAATCAAAACCTGCTTTTACTTCTTTTCTATATACACCACTGCAGGGATTTGTATTTAAATCTATTTAAGTCATTTTTGAACTTTATCTTGTCTCCCTTTTCTGCCAATAATCTCAAGTGTCAACACTTTTGTAATGCTGGTACTGGGAAAATTCAAAAGAAGTTTCAAAAAGTGCTCCTTGATCTTCAAGACTATTAGTATAGGCACAAATGCATGCTTATACACTTGCTATAAAAATGCAAGCTACATCAAACCCTTTTTTCACATACAATTCTACTAGTTCATTAAATTGTCAAAAATGAATAAACACAGCGAGTTCAAGCTGCAGCTCTGAACGACTCTCATCTATATTTGAAATTAAGCACTAGCCAAAGTGTTTGGCTTTGAAAGGCTCTCTAAGGAAAAAAAACAAGTGAGTAGGAATATTAATATCTTCAGGTCCTGATCAAGTCTATTGATGTTAAGGGAAAAACTTGTGCTAGCTTTCGAAGGCATTGGAATAGGCCCATGCTTTTTCTCCTGAAGTCTCCAAGTGATATGTTTAAACAGATCTGTAGGACTGCCAAAATCTAGAATGACAATCCAAAGCATAAAAACAGTGGTGTTTTCAGAAGTGACAGACCAGTAAACTGAAATGTTCTGGATGTTCCTAAGAGGGAGTTCGTACATTTTTACCTGTAGTAAACCTCTTGGTCTGGGCTCACACGCAGCATCAAGATTCTAGTTCCCATAAAGGAAAATTCGTGAGCTGAAGACCCAGGAGATCTTGGGCTCAGAAATCATGGGGCATTACAGAACAGAAGCCTGTATTTTTTCTCCGGTGTCAATTTCCCAGCCACTGCCATTTCAAGGGACAACATGAGTATTTCCTGGCCAAACCTCAGCAGTATCTGTGCTACGTGCTGTGAGTAGCCCTGGCACAATGGTACCTCCCCCATTCTCATGAGAGCTCAGGTAATAAAAACCACTCCAGGCTGCTAGGCATGAATCAAGTGGTTCACCTGCCGTGGGTCACCCACTGTAACCTTGAATGCAAAAGGTGTACTTCAAATGTTGGACTATTGACTCCCTTCCCTCCTCCTGAGATACACTCTCAACTGACTGATATTCATAAATAATAAAAGAATTTCAGATACTATACAGTTAAGTGAATATCTTACAGATGAAAGTGTAAAGATAAAACGCATTCAAAAAAAACCCTAAAATGATCATTTTAATATTTATGATATGCTTTATTTTGTCAGGTATTAAGGGAAAAAAAAGTGACTTGCATTTATGGCTATGCTTCGGGCTTCTGCAGGATTAGACCATTAGAGTGCATTGTAACAGACACAGCCATTGTTCAGATAAGATGTTGTGAGATTAAAAAAAAAAAATCACATTCAGACACTATTACCAGCTATACAGGTACAATAATTTTGATTGGTTTGCATCTTTTAGAGTAAGGAAATATTTTACGCATAAATTTTATGAAATCAATCAAGTTTATACCAATCTGATTGTGTCAATCTATGGTAAAATCCCATTTATACCAAAGTAAACTTGTGTCAGAGGGAACACTTCTGAGCATCAAGGTACTGTGAAGATTATGGAAAGCGATAAAGCTATCAATTGCATGCCAAGTGAAAAAAATGGTCTTGTGGAAATCGGACAGAATTAAGTGAATTCTCTCTTTAAGGAAGGGTTCACATTAAACCTTTTCAGATCTGTAAACAGTTTTACACTGACAAAAAATCAGTTTTGACTCACAGATAAAGAGAGCAAAGTGTACTAAACAGTGACAAAAAGCTCAGTATGGGCCAAACTCTGCTTTCATGCATGGGTGCTGATTTCTACTAAAATTAATTTTATGCACTTACTGTAGGAGAGTGAAGTTACTGGTTCTGAGGAGCTTGTATTAAATGCCAGCATCAGCTGAGAGAAGAACAAGCCAATGTCATGTCCAGTCAGAGTATGTTCCAAAATATGAGCTCTCACTGGTGAGGCTGTTGTTTGTCCTTCAGATGTTTTCCTCCTTTACGTGCTATCAATCCTGTATGAATGCATGAATCCTGTGTGAAGTCCATTTATTTCTCCATAGTATTTATTTTGCAGCAAACAGCTGGGAAATGCAGTGCACCAATTATAACACAAAATTCTGCTTCCTTTTTAGAGCAAATTTCACTTCAGAGAAACTGTAACACCCAATTCAGACTTTGACTCAGATGGTCTTATTTCACCTAACAGACAGAAAGGCCTGGCTGCTCTGTCAGTATTTGTTCACTGCAATCATGAGTCACATTCTAACCAGTCAATTAATGGTGTAAATCTCAAAAGCCAATCTCAGTTCACCCATTCCTTGATCTTAACATATTTTCAGATGCAGAGAAATAAATGAGACGTAATTTAAACAAAATCTGAGTAAAATTTTTATTTCAAAAATTTTGTCTACCAGCTCAGTTCTGTTCTGTACAACAGTGGTTATCCTAATTTACCCCATTGTGAAAGCTAGAATCAGACCCTTTGTTTAAAAGCTTTGCTTTGTAATTAGGTAGTCACACACATGTAGCTAAAAACAAGGTCATAATACTCTATGCTGAAACATATAATTGAGGCTGGGACCGGGTCATGTATTCAAAAGACACCTTTTGTCTTTTATACAAGTATTTTTAGACTTTTTTAGTATGCAAATATACAGATGTGCCTACATCATTGCACTCTGCTGAATGAGTTATGTCAGATTTAACAAGCACTGCATCTTTGTTAATTACAATACTTAGAAGAAAATTGTAAAGCGCGTTGCCATACAGTTAATGTGTAGGTTTAAAGCTCATATTTGTACTGAATGGGAGGAACTGGCTAGGTTATCAAGACCCATATTTTACTGTGAGGCAACAAAACTGTTGCAAACCCTGAACTGGCATGATAGGTTGCTGGCAAGTATGTGAGAGTGACAGAAGAACCACACAAATCAACTGGCTGACTCCAGACACCTGGGCTCCATCCTTCCACACCAGGGTGTAAAACTAAGGTACCAGAAAGACCAAGTTGGGAAGAGCTCTCTCTTATCCTGGCAATATAACCATTTGCTTAGGAAAACAGGTATTGGGATTTCTATTCAACATTATCTGCATATAGAAAAGCTTCCAGAAAATAGTTCTGAACTGACAGAACATGGAAGATGCAGGAATGAATATAACTCAGTGAAAGACTTAAGAGAGTTTGTCTTACTTTTTAGCTTTTGTACTTCTTTCCCTTAAAGTATCAATAAAATTTTCAGATGTTTTGTTTCCTTTTTCTTAACAAACACATGAATAGATTACTGCAGCCTCAATTTCATTAGCATAAATTCAAACTAGTTCCAGTTGCTTCATACAGACTTCAGATCAATTTATTGTATTTCGCAAGCATAGAATTCTATAAGTTTCAGAGGAGATTATGCATGAGAAGTGAAAATCAGATCAGAATTTGCCCTCAGTCTATTTAAAGAAGGTGCTTCATGAAGAACAGTTCTTTTAAGAGAAATCCTCAGCAAAGTACTGATCTCTATTCTATTTCATCCATTTGTTTCCAAAATCAAAATGTTTCCCTGTGGTGTTTCTCTTTTTCCCCCAGGGCCTTCCTCTGGCTGTGTCCTCCCTGTTATTCCATGTCCTCTGCACCATTCTGCCTGCACTGCCACACAAGATCTCTTACTTCTAATGTTCTCCCTCAGCCTGTTTTGCCATCTGAAAGTAGCCTCCCTCTTTCTTTCTGCCTCATTGACTCTGTAACTCATTTCTGAACATACCCTTGCTTTCTCCCTTGCCTACAGCTCTTAATTTCTGTTTCTCCCTCTAATATTCATTTTTTAACTTGGTCAATTTATTATTTACAACCACTCTGCGTGGCACTCCAGGATGCAGCTATAAAAAAATAAATAATATAATAAATATAGACATGACTTTCACCGCTTGGAGGTGAAATATTCTGGAAATATTTAAGTCAGCTGGAATTGTCCCTGAATGATGGTTTCAGGTCCAAATGGAAAAATCCTCCTGCTTTTACTCAGTCTCCATGGGTCCTGGTTATTTTCTATTGTGCTTAAGATTCCCTTTCTGTGAGCACTTTGCCACTTTAGAATCAGTTGCTGAACATGAACGCATACAGGGCATTAACTGATTTTAGGAAATTACTTTTCCTATTGACTGTCATATCATGCTGAGGTTTCTTTGGTGTGAATTTTTGAATCCAGCTCTCCCATTTTTAATTAAAATTAGATATTTGGACATAATATTGTTTCTGAGAAATGTGCCTCTGTATTAAAGTTTGATGACTTTAGGCTGGGAAAGAGTGGAATGTGTTGACTGCAATGAGCACTTAATCTGGAATGCGAACATCACCAAAAAAATTCCAGGGCATTTTCTAGATCTGGCCATAAAGAATGCAATTTCCCCCTCTGTTTGGAATAACATGCAGGTGTGGAAGCTATCAAAATGTATTAGTAGACAGAATTGTTCTGGAATAACAGGAATCAGAGGGAAGAGATTATGAAACTATGCACCCTATTCTCTTTTATAACGCAATTCCTTTAAGTCAAAGCCATTAAGAGTTTATGTAGGCGTGCTGGGTTTCAAAAGATCTCTTGATGTCACTGAAAAGATTGCCAACTGTTCTGCTATGCTGAGAAAGGAGACACTGTGGCACCTCTTCAACATGAAATGTGCTTAGATTGATCTGGGCCACCAGCAGCGTTCTGATCTTCCCAGGGTGCGAGACTTATGTGGAAACATACACAGAGCAGAAAAGCTGCAAGCTGATGGAAGCTGCTATCTGCTTAGTAGCTACAAACATTAAATACTTTCGGTTTTGACTACCTACACTTAAATCACGTAGCAGTCTGATTGACTAGCAAGTGTTCTTTACATATCTACAGTAATAGAAAGAGTGACAGGGCAGCCACTGAAGAATCTTTTTACAGAGACATAGAAGTTACACATTCAATTATCAGCTCCATTTCTTAGAGAAGACCAAATCTCTCACTTAGGGATTGAACAAGGTCTCCTATAAAACCAGTGAAAAATAAATATCTAAATCCTGTTCTACTATGAGGGCTGACCTGAAAGTAATGCCTCCTATCTTACTGTGTCAGCCCACTGCATCAGAGGTGGATGTTGGTGGGATGGCAGCAGAGGCTGAACCTTCCCCCCAATGTTCTGTTCCATGTTGTTGCCCTGTGACAGATGGCAGCAGAGGGGCACTCTGACACAATGGCATTGGACATGGAAATGCAGATGGAGCAAAGGGGTGGGACTGAATTCCTCCATGGGGAAAAAATGGCACCCATTGACATTCGTGGACACTTGCTGAATGTTTATGGAGACCAAAGAGTGGCTGTGAGCACAGTGAGGCACTGGGTGGTGCGTTTCAGCAGTGGTGACGTTGATGTGAGAGACAAACCACGTCCCAAAAGGCCACACACAGCTGTCACACCACAACATGAAGAACGACTTGATCAGTGCACCAGAGCAGACATGGATGTCAATTTGTGACATCCACACAAATCAGCTATTGGTGGCGACTATGTTGAAAAATAGTGTTTTGTAGCTGCAAATTTGCTCTATCAAACAGTGTTGTTGTGCTCTTTTAGCGGTTGTAGTTTCCATGGAAAGGAATAGGAGGCATTACTTTCAGAGCAACCAATGTATTTTTGAGGATTTGAGCAGCAAACTGTAAATGACTTAATGACATCTTAAGTTGGTGGAACGTTTATTAAATAGGTGCTGAGGAAGGAAGGTTTCCTCTGTTTAGATGAAAAAATTTAGTTTCTT
Organism: Penelope pileata; assembly: GCA_013396635.1. NCBI lineage: Eukaryota > Metazoa > Chordata > Aves > Galliformes > Cracidae > Penelope > Penelope pileata. The sequence continues at coordinate 369,130 of WBMW01000540.1, read as the reverse complement.
TTTGCTAAGCCAAATGACACAATTAATAACACAGCCAAGGGAAATTACATGAGAGCCCTTTCAAAAAATTACTTGTCATGGGAACTTACACTAAACACAGCCTCTCTTTGTTTGCAGTGAAGGAACATGTTTTGTCATTTAAGAAACACTTGCTTATGGTAACAATAAACCCTGCCATCCCATGCTGCCTACCGCAAGACAGTCGAAAATCAACTCCACAAAGGACAATAAGAGGAGATAACTTACATTTTTCCCCATGTAAGGAGGAGCAAGGAAGGAGATATGGCTGAATCATAATTTTCTGTACTGCTGTGGAGAGAGTTCAGCTATTAGCATATTGTAACGCAATGCTGTAATGTCTGTCCTCAGTCAGCAAACGCTGCCTGCTCACCATGAGGCACTGTACAGCTTAAATAAAAAGCACTGTTGTCACATCATTAGAGTACACAAGCTTGTTAGGATAATCAGCATAAATTGAAAGTTTCTTGAGTACTTTTTAAGAGTTGGTCATTTAAATTAGGATTGTAAGCTGAAGTTTTATTTGAGGGCATGCAAACAATGGCTGCATAGGGTACACTGCAGAATCCACACAAGCACTTCAAGGCCCCACGGTGCTCTCCTGCTCTTACCACACATACAAAACGTGGTAATTTATAACAAAAGCCTTCTTATGGTTTGAAAGCCCAGGACAGAACTTAGCTAACAAGAAATTAAGCAACTGTGTTCTCTGATGCCTTTAAACTGGGGATGACCAAAAGCTTCTTTTCAGAAAGGCTAAACTCGAAAAGATGTCCCAAAGAATCTCCTAGGGAGATGAGCTGTCTCCTCTTTCTCTCCTTGGAGGCTCTAACTGTCAATGATTGCCTTTATTTTGATGGATATTGCAGTCATATTAATCAAGTCAAATTTCAAAGTGTCAAAAGCATTTTAGTGACTGGGATTCACACATTAATTTTAATAGAGGGTTGAGTATTTCTCCTAATACAATAAGATGTGGAAGAAGCTGCAGGAAGAGCTGCCTTGCATTTCTTCTGTTTCCTCCTAGCTGTCCTCACAGTCACATCATCAAAGATCTTATTTGACAAACACGTATTTCGTGAGCTAAGGTGGAAAAAAACAAGACACAGTCCAAGTACTGTATGGATTGTTTGAAAAGACAGACTGTCCTTTGTCAGCATGCTGCAGCTCCTGCCCTGGAAGGTGGATATCTTCATTTTCTAGTTCTTGTTTATCTGAATAAGAACAGTAAGAAGACAATATTAAAGAGAATACTAAGAAATGTGAGAGGAGGAGAAGGTTTGGAAACACATGTTGGGTTAAGCCTTGGCTTGTTATCTTTTAGTTACAACAATTAATTGAACATATTAGAAAGACATAAGAAAAAGCATATCTATTTTGTTAGGAAATTTTACTCAGCCTGTTCCTAAGGAATCAATCTTGTTGTTGTTGTGACTCATATGAGATGGAGAGAACAGGTAAGTTCTTATTTAATCCTAGGACTTCTATATCTGTAGACAGACAAATTTAAATGTTGCTTTTCTAATTCACTGCTGATGTCCTGGTTTCTCAGGAGGTAACTCATGCTTATGCCATGTCCATAATGCCTACATCAATTTCTTTCCTCATATTTTTCGTATCTACAGCACTCACTGAAGTATTTTACTACAGCCTTCCAGGTATCACTATTTAAAACTGAATCACTGTTGATAATTCTTTAGGATTAATATGATAGAGGAGGATGTGGATATATTTTTTGATAGTGTGACATCTGCCAAGTAATTTACTTATCTAACCCAGTCCATTAAGCTCTTAAAACAACAGAGGATGTGGAATTTTTGAAACAGCGTGTAAGATGCTGAGCTCCCTTAAGTCCCATAAACTGAAAATCTTACAGAAGACACGCACTGGAAGGACTGCATTTTATCACAACTGAGCTTAAAGTCCCAGAAGGAATTCTTTCCCTTCTTTTTTCTGTCTTCTTTGAGCTTCTTAAGGAAGTTTCTCAATCTCAGTACTTCTTATTTTTCCCTCAAAATCCTTGTTCAGGAAGAGATGTTACTTCAAAATATTTGCAATTGCTGTTCAGGTTTGCAAGGAGGCTCTTCTGCAAGTAACAAAAGTAATTCAAACCAATTTTAATAGCTGTTTTCTTTCTGCCTGCTTACAATACGTTCACCTATTCCGGAGACACGAGTCACAAATACGCTGAGCGTGTAGTGGAATAGTTAGATGAAGAACACACTGGGGGATAGGGAATGTTCTGAACCCTCTCTGTCGCACCTAGGAGACCTGCACGTGCTGCTATTCCACATGCAGGCACAGGAGTGGTTATGCAGCCAAGCCTTCCTTCAAAGAGACTTAGAAGCCATCAGAAGGGAAGGCAGACAGGCAAAAGAGAAAATGCAGTAATTATTTTCACTGTCTGAAATTGAGAAGAAGCATCTATTAACAACATAATATATGGAGCAGACAAAAGAGGAAAAAAAAAAGTGATGTCAGCATTTTTCTGTTTCTGCTAAAAATGTGCGTGAAACTTCTGCAACAATTATCAGCTACGATCAGTGCCAGCCATGTTTAGGATCCATGTGGAGCAGCAGTCACTAGCAGGTGACCAAATGCACCTGGCACAAACCTGTCTGCAGGTGCTACCCAGTGATCCCTGTAGACCAGCCACTCCGCTCCTGGCAGGCACACAGAACAGCGTTCTGCTGCTCTCAGGTGCCCCTTACCAGATATCTCTCTGTGAGCCTTTCCCTGCAGTCAGAATCCTGCTGCACAGATGTGCTGAACATGCAGTTCAGCATGGGACTGATGACTCCAGAACTCCCTTCGAACAAGGCAGGAATTTTGATTCACATTTCTCTGTGCTCGCTTTCTTATTATTCCAGCACCAACTCAGAGAGGCATTTAGGCCATAAACACTCAAGATTCTTGTTAAAAAGTCTCAAACATTCAGGAAAATGTGTGCCAAATGTGGAACATATACGTATTTACCTCCCCGAACTGGGTGACCCAGACACATCCTCAAGTGTTTAGCTGAATTAACAGCATAAGGATCTGTTCTGAGTAAGGGCTCTCCAGAAATGGCACTTCTTTGCCTGCTATGTCCTTAGTGCAGTGCTTCACACCATGCAGCAGAGCAGCTGTGTCAGGACAGGGCAGGGAGATCACACACAGAGACACAAATGCAAGCAGGACTCGAGAACAGTACGTAGTTATGGAGGCCATAGTTGTGGCCACTTGTGATTCATAATGACCCAGATATTTAAAAAAAAAAAAACAAAAACAAAATCTGACGCACCAAGTAACCAAATGGGTCTACAAAGAGGTCTAAAGCTGGACTGGCCCTGACAGTGCCTCTGAAGAATGGTAATAACCTCATCCTGGATCCAATTCAATTCCTGTAAGAAAAGTGATGACTTGGAGCTGCCGTATAAAAGAATGTCACCATTGATAGTGTTACTGAGACATGGGAGGATAAACACGATAACAGAAAAGAGCTAGTAAAATCAGAAGCATTTTAAAATGTTATGCTCTGCAGCAGAACGGGCGTTTTATAGCTTAGTTGTGATCATAAAGGTCGGTAGATTGTGTCCTTTGCACAATAGTTTTAGATCTCATTGTGAAAGAACTGGCCGAGAAGGACCAACTGAAATTCCATCAACTCGTTACAAGGCTCCACAATCTGCCCTTGCAAAATCAGCAATTGTGCAAGAAAGAATCATAAAATAGCCAGACTGCACCTTCATAAAATTTCAAGTCGTTTGTGCCAGTATTCATTAAGGAAATCTTTAATATTTATGTCTATATGTGTAGAATAGCTATGAAATAATAATGTTTCTTATTAAAATCATTATGCTACCATAGGCAGCAGGTACATAGTCTAACTGCAGAACAAAACATGGCTCACTGTTAACGCGGTGTAGGTGAAAGGGGTACCAGGGCCTCAGCCATATCTTCTGTCTGCTTTCTTAAAAAGTAATTTTCTTGACAATACAGAATGACAGCTATAATGTGGAACCACTTATTCATTGATTCTAGTGTGCCAGAGATCAGGCGTGCATTCAAACCAGCCAGAGACCACATAGCCACAGCCCCAGGCTCCCAGAGTGAAAAAAGTAACCAGTTCTAGAGTAGGCATTTGCAGGGAAAATAGAAAGAAAGTGACCTGCTGTTGCAGGAGGTTCTAGCCCTAACACTGATTTTAGTTCTTGGTGAGTTTACAAGAATCTTCTCACTGTGTCTGTAAGAGCAGGGGTTAGTAAACTGTCTATGCATAACCAGGAAATTGAGAAGTCGATTTCTGGAGATCTTATTTACTAACAGCTCCTTCTGCAGATACTTATGACGCTTCTTTATTTCCTTTGGCCCCAAATAATTGGTTTTTGCTTGCAAGTTAAGAGCTATTCTACTAAAAACATGATTTCTATGTATATTTCCAAACGATCTTCAAAACATCAAGCATTGTCATGGATGCCTGAAGACAGAATGGTATCTTCATAAAAATGCAAATTATTCCAATTATAATAGCAATCAGAGTCGCAGAGAGCTAGGGATTTCTCAATTATAGCTCGCGTGTGGCACTTAACACTCCCACAGAGGCACAGCAGTGAAAAGCACAACAATTTAAATAATATGGATGTCCATTCCCTTTATAATTCCTAATGGCATGAATATTATTTAAAGACTTTGAAATGAGTATCCCTCAAACTAAAGGAGCATGAGTTGTAAGTGGAGCCTTGGATTGGAGTTCACTTAAATACCACAAGTCAGAGATGCTGAAAATTTTCATAAGTACTACGTGACAGCTAGGTCCCAACCTCAATTACTCAGTCAATAGCAGGAAAAAACACAATTTTTTCAAGACATAAAAAACATCAGATGAGATATCACTCTGTTTCTATTCTCTGAACTAGCAATCAAGAGCTGTTAATTAAAGCTAGTAATAATTAGCAATAATATTCTACCTGAAAAATGATTAAGCTCTACACTTTGTTCTAGCCCTACAAAATGGTGGACGCTGTTGCCAAAGACCCTATTGTTCAACGTGGAATTTGGACGTAAAGACTTTTCTGTTCTCTTACAGACATGAGAAAATTTGTAATAGTGGAGAAAAATGAAGGAATATTCATGTTAGCAAGGGCTCTTCTCACAGTTTGAGGTGCACAAGGAGCAGTCATTTGGGTCAATAGGTTGCCAGGAGCTACCTATCAATTCTGAAAGTTCAACTATGGCTGCAGGCAATAGCATTTGCTTTTCAAAAGCACTGCATGTGTGAGAGAGATTTCTCTCTGTATTTTGAAGATCAGCACTTCTATCCAAAGGCAGCCATGCTGGTTTGGCAGCGTCGCAGAATTAGCCATTGTGCAGCAGCAGCAGGAAACACTGGCTACATATTTAAAAGATCAAACACATTAATGACAGCTGCTTACATTTCTAATACACCATTCCAAGATTTCCTTTCATAACTTGGGGATTGCAGCCTCCCCCAAAGATGCTTCACTGTTAAAGACATGGCTAGAGACCAGACGTGCCATGAAGTCCCACGAGCTGCCATGACAGAAGGGACTGCACCTGGGGGCTGGCTGGCAGGGGAGACACCTGTCAATGCCCCCCAGAAGAGGCACTCCCTGAAAAACCACCATTGAGCAATTAGGGAAGCAACAGCTTTCCCTCTCCTCCCTACTTGTGTTACTCTCCTTTTTTAAGTGCCCTTAAGTAGCAAAATGCAGCATCCTGACAAGGGCACAGGTTGCTATTAGGTCTCATCAGCACTGATAGAGATGAGGGATTTTGTTCCTGTGCCTTGTTACCAGCAGCTGAGACCTGTGATCCAGCTGCTCTCACTGTGAGCAGCATCCCCACTGCTTAATGGCTGGGCTGGTGGGCTGCTTGCTTCTTAGGAAGCCCATACTGTGTACATTTCAGTTTCACATCCCATGAACACTGCAATGTTTTTTAAAGAAACAGTCGATCTATTAAAAGGAAAACAGCAATCCTACACAGTATTGTCATAGTTCAGTCTGCTCCAATAACAGCTGACGTTCAGGAGATGAATGTTAATATTTATTGTTTTTAAAGTTGTGGAAAACTGCAGGATTATAATTTCAGTGCAGCTTGCACCAAAGTTACATGAATTGCTATGTGTTTTTATTATTATTATTATTATTATTAAATTACAAACACTCAGCCTGCCCATACCCCACATTTGCAGGACAGCAAAAGCAAAAATCACGCAAGCAAAAGGGAAAAGGAGGAAGGTTGGTATTACTAGGGTAAGGCTTATCTCTGCCATTCATAGACAACCTTTTTATTTTATATATATATATATATAGGCTGTATCTTGGAAAACACAATTAGAGCCAGAGAAAATGAAGGAATCCTGCAAACCCCCCAAGACATTTATTCTGTTTTTTTTAAATTATTATTTCTGTAGTGCATTTCAGAGTCTTGGCAGAAGGTCAAGGCATTTGGGTCAGAATTCATGATATTTTATGGCTGCATCTTGCTCAGGATTATCCATCCACTTGCTCCCATCTCTTGCACTCTCTTCTACAGATCTCTACAATAAATATTTCCCTTGGTTCTCTTATGAGGGTTCTTCCAGTCCTCTAGAACTTCAGCCTCTCTTACTCAGAAAGGTTTTTAACAGTGAGGGACTGAAAAAAGCAAGCCACACGGGTTTCTTTATATCCCCATAACTCCCAGCCAACTCCCATGTGACTTTTCTATCACTTGTTTGTTCTACAGGATGTTATGCATCGTGTGGATCGTTATGAATTATTGATTGCTTAGAGGGAAGTTAAGTTAGCATTGGTATTATTTGTCTTTTTTTCCCTTCCCATTCTATTATAACTTAATCATGAAAAAAAAAACCCTACCTGATATATATATGGAAGGAAAAGTTAAAGAGTAGGAAACAGCGGACTGGTAAAGGTATGGTGAGGACATTTCCTCTTTGAAACTGAAAAAATCTAGGAAAATAAGCTGATAATTTCAAATTAGATATATGTTTTTAACAATTTTCTAATAAATAGAATGGTATGGGAATTTGTATTAATATTTCTCCAATTTCAAAATAAGTTTCCCTCTAAAAAAATTCTTGTGGAGTGGTGACTGAGGAGGTACATGAAGAGCTTGGGTATGACAAAGTGGGAAAGAATAAATTGCACCTGTGACTAGACCCAGCATTCACTGATATCTTGGACTTGGAAGTAAATTACACTGATCACAACATTTTTGTGATTTACAAGTATCTATCTGAATATACTTGAAGCTGTGTTTTAAAAATATAACTAAATAAAAACATTTTTTCCTTTTCCTCCAGGAGGGATTTCAGGGAAGCGCATCTCTTTAGAACTGGGTGAGCTTTATCTTTCTTTTCATTTGCTGTGCACAGCTTTAAGAATGAGTAAAGACTCAGCACATTTTTGGCAGAATTTGTCATACGCAATTCTCAGACCAGTTCTCATACAGTTGGAAGCATAAGCCTGTTTCCAGAAGCCTGAGCTATCCTTTTTTCTACAACGTTTCCTTTTGCCAGCCTGGCCATAAGCCCAATCTCTGTTCATCATTCTTTAGCCTGAAATCTTCATTAAAACAAACAAAACAAAAAAAGGCAAAACTGAAAGAACATGGCAGCCTTTGAAAAGGTATAATAAACTAAGTTGAGAAAACGTTGTAAGACAGTCAATCCTCTTGATGCAGTTCGAGATTTATGTCCACGTTCCCCTCCCACAGGTATGGATCTCACCCCCTGGGGGCTGCGTGTGTGGAATGAAATTCTCAATCTGCTCCCAACACGAAATGCAGTCTGTTCAGCACCACGTAAGAGAAGGCACTAAAATCCCCTACAGAACATTTCCTCACATCTTAATGCTTACTCTCCCCCTTTTACGATGGTACACCTTTTTCTCCCTGCCATCCATTTTATTTGACTAGCGATGACATTTGTTTTATGAAGGCTGAATGCAGCATCTGAGCAGTGATTCACACTGTGTACAAGATGCATGGATAGGCCATGAGACCTAGGACACTTCTTTCATTGCATACATGTTAGAACAGATATTAGGTATTTATATACAGGTGCTGAGCATGTTCTGTCTATAATAAAAGAAAAATCCCTACGGATAAGGATGGAAGAAATGTGAGGTACTGAACAGAATTCAGAAAAAGAAAGGGAAAAGAATATGAAGAAGATCCTGACAGTTGTCCTTTGGGATTTAAACATATAGGATATAAGAAAAGTCATGTAAGTGATGGGTATTTATTATATAGAAGTATGTAAAACCTAGGCTGGCAAAAAAGAAAAGTTGCTGTCAGATGTTTTATAGTGAGAACTCTGCAAACTTATTTGCACTTTTCTAAGGGTCATATCTGTGATTGGACTGATTTCTTACACATGTGATAGGGAAAAATGGAGAAAGACCCCTGAAACAAACATACCTAATCCATCTGAGTATTGCTAATTATAATGAAACAATGTTTTAGCAGTAAGAGATTCTAATGAGGGATTACATAAGCTTTCTTCCATCCCTTGCTGAGCATTACATCAACAAAAACTCTCTTTAAGGTTTGCACCAGTGTTCACTTCACAGATCACTGTTTCTAATGGCAAACAAGTCCATGCATGTATCACAGACAAGGCAGCTGAATACACCAAGGTCAGGATTATGGACCCTGATAGCTCAACATCTATCAGGCTGTTGGCAGCTGGTAATGCAGAGGGAATCTTCATTGCAAGAAAATGTGCTGCTGGCATGGGCGCTGCAGTTCTGCTGCCTCTGTAAACTGAGATCCCCAGGCACCATCAAAATCGGCCATTTGAAAGTTTTTAATTTAATTGTAGTTTATAGGTCTGATTACCTTAGTTCAAAGCTTCTGAAATAATTGCAGAAATGATTATCAGCAAGCTGTAAACAGCCAAAATTCCCAACTCAGGGAAAAGCAGCACAAAGTTTCCTCTTAACTTTAAAACTTCATATATGGGGATGCCATTACTCAGCTACAAAGTTAGGAGTGCCACAGATATAAAATCCTATTAATTCCCTCCAGAGGTAATCATGCTTTAAACTCTACTAACATTCACATAAAAAGACATGTTTTTATTAGGAAAAAGTAGCCCTGAGAAACAGTTGCAGTATTTTCAAGCACATTTTATAACATTAAGTAACTTGCATATTTTCAGACACACACTGTTGTGGTTTTCTCCTCAGGCTTGTTATCCTCAAATAATGGAAAAAGCTCTTGCCTTAAAATCTGGGAAGTCCTACATGACAAAAGGTTTACATTTCAATTAATAGTTTATTTTACCCAGAGGAAGCAAACATTTCAATATCAAATTTTTGCAGTGTGTTTCCAAGCAGCTTAGAGGTTGGCTGAAACTTTTTGAAAACCGCTGTATTAGAAATGCTCACTGCCTAAAGTAAGCAAAGTAAGCACGTCAAGAGTGCAATGCCAGTTTTAATTTTTCTTACATTTTGTTAGGAAAACCACATGATGTCTATATGCCTTTGCACCATGCTTCAGGGAGGTTCAATTATCATATGTTTTCACTGCTTGATTACCTGTCTATAGATGCAATATGTCATCACAGCAGCTTGCTATGTAACGTGGCAGTTTGCTTCAAGAATGCCAAAGCTTTTTCTTTCACGTTAAATTGCAATCATTTTGTTCTTTGAATGATCTGACCAGCTGGAATCTTCATATTACCATCCTCTTTATTTAAAATGAAGAAAATAGATCATGTATGTAAAAGTCACCATCAGCGTTTCCAGTGGTACCTGTTTATTTCAGGAGTGCATTTTAGGAGCTGCTTTGGGTGTGGGGAATGAGGGAATTTGAAAACAAGCAAACAAAAAATTATACTGAATCTGATGAAAGTTAAACACTAAATTCAGATATTAGATTATACAAAACTGCTGATTTTCCAGCTACTAAGAATTCTGCAGGATAGACTTAGTTCCCTGGACAGAAGAAACCATGGGATATTCAAGGTATATGATGGCTATCCAAGTCATTTTGGAGGGACAGAGTCAAGAAGCTCAAAGCCTCCAGAAATGTGCTAGGATTCTCTTGTGTCTGATAATCTCTGTTTACAACAGAGACTTTTACCAGCATGTGATCTTCCTTTGTTAAGGAAAACTTTATGAAATGCTATGGTAGCATCCTGCAGTCATTATGGAAGGAAGAATTGTTCTGGAAAAAGGAATGAAATACATGGTGACAAGTTGTGGAGGAGCTGGTCTTGGGGAAAACAAAAAAGTTTCTATATATTTAAAACTTCAGGCAATTAAAGATGAACGTTATGCTCCTGATGGGTGAAAAACCAGTTGACTCAAAGTGTTCATGAACAATCTGTGACAGAGTAACTACATTCCTCACTGCACTCCTCTAATCTTAAAAACTCCGTTTCATTCAGCGCTGTGTTTGTCTGTTATAATAATGTTTACAGAGTAGGATGACACATTAGATCATCCTGCCCATCTTCCCACGTGCGAGTGTTCTGATGCAGTAGGTTTTGAGAGTAACTTATTCACTGCGGTAATCCACATCACTAAGACATTAATATCCATTTGACAGCATGTATTGCAAAGACAGAGATACTTTTGACATAATACATTTTAGCACTCCTGGATACTGGAATTTGTTCAGTGATGGGACATAACAGCTACCTCAAAATTCTCTAGAACAGATAGGACCTATACTTTTCAATGGAGAGAAAGGCACATATTCAAAGCAGTTTACCTATGGCTAAATGAAGACATTAATTGGTATGTAAGCTCTTTGTTTTGTACAAACTCCATCTACACCCATCAGCTGCTGCCTGGACAGCTCCAAACCAGGTCGTATCAACCGACCCACATTATCTGCACACAGACTGGTGTGAGATCACCCCATCCACAGCAATCTTACTTTTAGCAAAACAACTAATCAATGTTCTCCAAGTCTTGAGGAAATAATTGTCCTTAAGATTTTACCCCATCACAAATATTGTTGAATCTCATCACTAAATGCAAGAGTCACTGTAGGAAAAGGAGGAGGAAATGGAAGCTGTCTCACCTCTACACCTCACAGTCTTGAATGATGAAGAGTTTAAATAAATAAACATATTTCTAACAGAACAAAGAGTTGTGTATAAAACCTTTCAACAGGCTTTGACTCAGACTCTTCCAGATGGTTCAATGTGCATTATTCAGGAATCACTCACACAAAGAAATGCCCGGTTTCACAGAGCGCTCCATGAAGCCTTGTTCCTTAAAAAGGAGCACTTCACCTGCATTTTACCAACTCTTGAGAAAAATTGGGAAAACAGACAACCCTACATCTGTTAATAATGCTACAGGACTATTTAAATCTAAACTAAATGCTGCATTTCTATAGCAATTTCCTTGAATTCAACTTATTGCACTTAACATGTTTTTCTGAATTTGTAATGCACACATATAAATATAGACACAAATAGCTACTTTGGATTATTAAGCAATACTCATTATATAAAATAAAATATGTTCTTTAACTTGGTAGGAATTAGGAGGAGAGGTGCCCTGTAAAAGACTACACAGGAGCTAGATATTTTGGTCACCATTCCCAGAAAATATTTTAATTAAATCTTGCTTGCCAGCACTAGCAGTTTGCTGCAGATCCCATTATGATCACTTACATGCCTATGGTCCAACAAAACTGAGAAGATAAATACTTCATTAAGTGACAGGGCAAGATTCTCCCAGGATCAAATGCTGTGGGTACCTTAGTTTGAATCTATTTAGGTCAGTTAGGCGTTTGAGTCCTCCGCATCCAACTTCTGATGAGAGACTTAAAATACCACTGTTCAAACACCTTCAGATACTGAGCTAATTTCAGGTACTCCAGAAAACTTTACAAACTTGAGTGACACTATTAGATGACTTTAAAATCAGCAATAAGCCAGAATTAATAAAAAAAAAATCATAGTTTTGAAATTGTTCAGCTACAAGCTGCCTCATCATTTGCTTTTTCTAAGATATGTAATTTTCTTCTTGGCACTCAGATCCCATTGGACTCTGGATTTGCTTTTCAGAAGACATGCAAGTCATGACCTTCAGCTCTTTCCATTTAACTGGATTTTGGAAAGGATGTTTCAGTAGTGAAACAAATATTTTCCCAGATGGTTTGAAAAGTAGGTCCTTGGACTACTGATGTTAAGAACCTGTGAGATGATGTCTTAGCAATGAGCTGCCTAAAGATCCTCTCTATGAGGTCAACTCTGAAGGAGTAAATCAGACGTTCACTTGGGATTATTGTAAGAACTGTGACACCATGAATGGATAACATCTCCAAGAACATTATGAAATCTTTTGCACCATGAAAATGGCAGGAGTTTTGTTTTTGTGAGCCAGAACAATGGTTGGAATGTTTCAGCCCAGCTTAACAGATCATTGCACTTGTCTCTCAGGAGGCTATAGCCAAAACTGCCATAAAAGGCAGGTTTGCAAGGTTTTCTGCTATAGACTGACAGATTTAATTTGTGTCCATTAGTGCCAACTCTACCACATAATAATATATATGGCTGGAACTAGACCTAGCTGAGAAATAATTTTAATTTAAAATTGACTTTTCAAGAAGCCATGCCGCTCTGACTCAGCATAAAAGCAGAACCCTATGAAGATATCTGTAAAAAGTCAGGAGATGGAGAGAATATTCTGTTTAGTCCATGAGTTAGAGTAATTATGTCCAAAAGGTGAGAACGACACAGCAGTGATGTCCTGTAGTGTGCAGGCAGCTCTAAGATCACGGCTCCAGCTCAGCTCTCTCAGAGTCCCAACCTGAATAGCAAAATCCTTCCCAAGATGAACAAGGCACCTGCAAAGGTTTTTGAGGCTACCGAATTTAAGAGAAAGGTCATGTGGAGGAAAGGCCCAAATAAAAGAGCATTTCAAAGCAACCCTTTGCTATTTGCAAAGGGAACCTGCCAAGAGCAGCTTTTTCTAGAGTATCTTTGCCATACCTAGTATGCTTTTACTCAAGGCCTGATGGAAAAATGGATTTGTATTAAAAGCAGTTGTCAAAAATTACTGCCAACTCCAGCTGAGAGCTCTCTGGGATACACAGACATTTGTTCTGAGTGAGAAAATCATCTAAAACATCACAAGAGCTGCATGCCTTGTGATGTGTGATGACTCTTTACAACCTTTTTTGCAAGTTGAAGAAATTTTTTTGTTATTAGGTAATGTAAAATTTTGTGATGCTGACTGAACTGTTTGCCGTGAGAAACGAGTGAAAGAATTTCTGTACAACTACAGCCAGCACTGACACTCTGAACACACATAATAACTGTCAAGGCAAATCTCCACACCTCCAGAAACACGATGACTTTGACCCCTTGACATGAGCATTTTGGATGTCTCTCTAATGGCAGTGCAGACAGAAAAAGGACTTCCTGAAAGATTCTGTGTTTCATCCCTTCTGTGCTTCATGGCTGCCAACCCCAACTCTGACCTCGGATATGGCTGCAAAGCTGCCCACAGCAGGTACCGTACTGAAGGCTACAGATCCAGTGCCACAGTTGCAGCTGGTGCTTGGCATGCTTTAAATGACAGATGGCCTTGATTACAAGCAACTACATAGAGCACTTTCAAAGGGAGACATATGCCAGTTTACTGTGCTTTGAATCTTGTTAAAGGCAAAAGACTCTGGGGTTCAGACATCCTACCCAGAACACGCATTTAAATCAAACCCTTTACAAATGAGAATTGAGAAAACTCAAAAGACCCTGTAGGTCAAAAATAAAATTGCATCCCAGATCAAAGCAATGCAGCAAGCCAAACATCTGAGATTATAAAATGAAAAGGATTAGACCAGACTGTAGGTTTTTTTTTCTTACAGCAGAAGACTTTGAAAGATTTAATAGCAGAAATTGGTAGACAAATCATTTTTATTCAATTTTAAACATGCCACAAAAGCACACTCGCTGTTTCATTTCTTGATCAACTATATTCCCCAGTGCTACTTTTCCCAGAAAATCCTCACATATCCTTTTCACATTTAAATGAACCCTTGGGAAAAAACGCTGGACTTCTAAACATGGAATCCTCTAACTTGATTCTGAAAAATCTCTGTCAAAAAGCACTTCTGGGCAGCGAGCGTGAAGTATTCTTAAGCCATAGGGCTTGGAGAACTGATACTATGGAAACCCCAACAGAAAAAATAACAAAGGTCTTTTCCTGCTTTCTTTCTGAATTCAAAAATTATTCTACAGTCTATCCATATTACGTCGGCAATGGTTATTGAATTATTGTAATTAATGGTTATTGAAAGAACATTTTTAGGCTGATGTTTGCATGTGCTAACATGATTTCCAGAGCAATGTTCTGGGCCTCAACATAGAAGATCAAGGGATAAATTCAGGGTGGACAACAATGATCAGTACAGTTTATAAACAGTTACCATCCCACAGAGGAATGAATATAGATGCGGTAGGGGATAAAGATTTTTTGATGCTTATCTGCAGTGACTTATAAAGCTGTTGGTGCATGGGAATCCCTACTGAAGCACAACAGTAACATATTTATATCTCAGTAGGAGTATTCTACTATGTATTAAATATGCTAGAGAGGATTGTTGTGTATAAATAGCATCAAATTTTCATTAGCACACAAGCGTAATGCATACAGCTATACAATGTCATAATCCTACAAAAGTGCTCGAATATGGGAAGAAGATGATGAAGCAACCAGGTTAGTTACTCATTACAGCGGGAGAATAAACCCCCAAACTCTAAGCTTTCAATCATTTGCATGAATAACTTCACTTCTAAGAATAGTCCCAAGGAAATCAGTGAAACCACCGTGCATTCTCCTACCCATGAGGTACGCAAGCATTTCCAGGCCCAAAGCTATGCTTGTTATAGTGCTGAAATGAAATATAGGTCACGAGAAGTGGAAGCATTTCTGCCAACGTTGGCATTCTAGGGACTCCCCTCACACACTGGATGATTCTATTACTTGTGGGATACACTCTCTTCCCCCAAGAAGAGACCAGACTTTACTGATGATGCAAAATCAAGAAGAGATTTTGAATAGCGCAGAGAAGATATTTTTCCATTTTGTTTAATTGTTCAAGCTGAAGGAACTCTAAAGCCCTTCACTGTCTGCCCCTGATCCCTCCTCACACGAATGCAGGTGCCCATGAGGCAGACAGATAGGAAGTGCCACTCTATTTTTAAAGATAACAAGTACCTGAAGTCTATTCATTTCCCTACAGTATTTTTTTCTCTGTTTCTGTTAGCTATAGACAGGTTGTTAGTTTGCCAAGAAAATTAGCACAATACATGTTCTTTTCTATCCATATGGTCTCTAACCCAATAATTAAAGCTGAAAAAGTATGTAGCCTGTCATTGTCAGCAGCCTCAATGTGCTGTGATACTGCTAGCTGCCAGTTTTGCTGCACACTACAGCAATTACTTATGCTGTGCTTTACGAATGCTGTTACAGCCCAAAGTGAGGCCAGTTTCAAAGAGGAAAAATTTATAACACAGCAAGCAGAGATACCCTTGGACAACTTACCTCCAGCAATCATCTTTCTTTAGTTTATCTGCATTTGGCAAAAATGTTTGCTCGACAAGTACTTTGTTTTCCACTTGTTAAACTTTCTCCTTTCCTACCTGCTGATACTTCCTGGAGAATATCTACAGGTGCTCGTAATTAGCAGGCTGCAATTTGTAGCTATGAAAATTGCCCTGTATTAGTACTCCCTGCTCTTTCCCAAATAGATTTTGTCTCAGCCTGAACTGGAGTGGCTGTGTCACTCTGTTTCTGCATGCAGCTGTGAAAATCTAGCCTACTGTAATTTATTTTATGGTCTTCTTAGAAGCAATGCCCTACTTGCTCTCCTATGTCAGCGTGACTTGGATTATCAAAGTTCTGGGTACACAGTCCAACTCCTTTCCTTTTCAGTGGTCACATTATAGTCCTCACAGGGTTGACAGCTTTACTTAATGCTGTAGATACTCATGCCTTGAAATGCAGAAGACTCAAATTCTACTCTCCATCTGAGGTGCACAAATGCCAGCAAAAGGCTTCACAGACATTACAGAATGAAATTACTCTGTTCACAGATGCCACTGGTATCATGTCTCACTATTTTCAGTGTGATCACTCTACCCAGAAGGTGCAGATGGCATCTCCAAGGTGAGCAGACCTGCTTTTGATGATGCAGGAGCCTGCACTGATGACACTTGAACTGGTGCCCCTCCAGGGAAACAGCAGAGATTTTTTTCTACTCTTCTTTCCTTAGCACAAAATCATGTTTTTCTTTTCAGACACACTAAGCAGTATGGCATCTGTTCAAAATCTTTTATGCTTGACAACCTAATGTGTTGTACTTTTAGCTTACTTGATACGGCAATTTCATTGCAGCCTTTGCTACAAATTGACATGATCAGAATCTCACTGGGAAAAACTATAACTCAACTGTGGAAGGATTGCAAGTCTTTTTTTCCACTAGCTTTCACTGGAATTTACCTTTACACCTTCAGACTGATGGTAAATCAGTGAAAACAAAAAGCTTATGAATCATCTTTGCTAAAACTAAGTAGAAAATTTCACGAATCTTGGTTAGGAAAAAAAAAAAAGACAGAATTGCACCATGGAGCGAGCTAAGTTGCCAAAGCAACAAAACAAGGTGGGCAAAAGAATTAAACAGTGAAATTGGAAAATGGCAAATTGTTTGTTCACTGCAGTATTTTAATTGATATGGGCTGTTGGTCGACGTGCTCTAACGTGAATGTTTCACTTTCTGCCCATTAATTTGTAAATTTATAAGCAAATATTTGCAATACTGTGCTGAACAATCTGTTTCTTTTTATTTCAGTTTGTCTCACCTGAAACTCTTTCAAAATCTGCACTAAAACAATTACAACTGAAAATTTAAAAGTCAGCTTGAATAGCCACAAAGATGCTTAAATACTGACCACGTCCAAGAACATGCAGGTAGAATAACGCAGATCGGTTAAGCTAGAAATGCTGATGGACAGCTGACTACATTACTTTGTGCAAAGTACCCTGATGGTGTTTTGTAGAACACAAAGGGAAGTATTGTTCAACTGAGAAGAGGGTAAATGTCTAAGAACCATACTAAATATTTTGAAGAAATTATGATTGTTCTCCCTGCTTCAGAGACTTTTGCAGTTATTTTGTTATGATATTGTCCCCAAGTGTGATCAAGATGCTAGGAAATTATCACGGTGCTTTCTGCCAGCTCATAATAAGTCACCAAATTAAATATGAAGTTTAAATGAAAAGGTCACAGCTCCCAACTTCTTTCATATAAGAAATGAAAACAAGCTGTCTAATGAATGTAACCTCTAACATGACAGCAGACAAAAGGAGGAGAGTCAAATGTAGAGAGATTTAATTTTAGGGTTTAATAGGGACCTATCATCAGTGACAGCCTTCAAGAGATTAGAGAAACAGCCATTCGCGTATTAATTTCAGACCTAGCTCGTTTATTTTTACCTGTGCTACTTTGCCACTTACATTCTTTAAACCTCTTTACAGCCTTCTGTTTTCTTGTATGATCCTTTCTCATGCAGGATGCCCTCATCTAACACAAAATACAACATGGCTTCAGGACAGGCACCATAACTGACAAGAAATGAGGTATATCTCTATATACAGGTGTGACCACCTGAGGGCTACAAAGACGAGGAACCTGAACATCCATTAGTCTATGAATACCAACGAGATGCATCCCAGATCCTGAGGGAACTGGCAGATGTTGTAGCCAAGCCACTCTTTGATAGCTGAACATGCACAGCAGTCAGGTGAAGCCCCTGGTGACCGGAAAAAAGGCAATGTTGCAGGCATCGTTAAGGAGGGTAGAAAGGACAGCCCCAGGGGATCTTATCGACACTTATAAATATCTAAAGGGTGGGTTTCAAGAAGATGAGGCCAGGCTTTTTCAGTGGTACTAAGTGACGGGACAAGGGGGCAATGGGCACAAACTGAAACACAGGAAATTCCATCTGAACATCAGGGAAAACTTCATCACTTTGAGGGTGACGGAGCACTGGAACAGGCTGCCCAGGGAGGCTGTGGAATCTCCTCTGGAGATATTCACAAAAACCAACCCGGATGCTTTCCTGTGCAACATGCTGTAGGGAATCTGCTTCAGCAGAGGTGCTGGACTAGATGATCTCCAGCGGCCCCTTCCAACCCCAATAGTTCTGTGATTCTGTGACACAAAATGTCCATCCAGCACAGACATAGGTTTCCCCCTCTTCCTCCATCCCCTTTATATCCATTACCTTTTAGTACTGCAATGTTTCTCTACAGATTTCACTTCTACGTAAAAGAAAGATCCACTTCGGTTAAGAACTAAATCCACTAGAAAATATGAGAATAAAAACTAATTATTTTGGCCTTTCCACATTTCACTCTATGTTCCTGAAGTATTTTAAATACTGGTTATTTATGCTTGAAATTGGTAATCCTGAGCTACCACCACTAAGCTTTACTGAGGTGATTAACATCATCTCCCATTTTTCACACTAGACAGAAAAAGGACAAATTTGGTTTACTTTCAGACAGGTATTTGAGGGCTCTGGGAAAAAGACCTTCCCTCAGTGCTGTGGGGAATCATACTATTTATTTCAAACTATGCTGCTTTGGATAACAGTCTCACTTTTTTCACACTTTCTCTTTGAAATTTGTAGGCATAAGCCATGGATCACTGACAAAGGGAGAAGCTGTGTGTATAGCAGCTGGGTAGCAAATATCACAGTTGGAGGAAGATGGATAAAAAGACAATGAATGCTCAGGATTTTTCTTTCCTATTTTATCCATTCTTCTGGACAGGATGCTTCACTGCAATGTCTACTAAAATAATTACAAATTCATATTTTTCTTTCTGCTTCAGACATCTGCGTCTGCTATTAAACAGATATTAAGATAACTGAAGGGTCTGTGATTTGTTGGTTTGGAATAAGCGTGTTGAAGTACAGATCACTGTGTAGAATATATAGAGAAAGAAGCAGCTGGCTTATAATCTTTTTTATTTCTCGCTCTATCAGCATAAACAATATACAAGAAATTGCCCCCAAGCCTGTTAATTTGACTGCTAGCATTAATAACTTTCTATGAGGACTTTCCAAGAGGGAAGCACTGCATTGTCTGATAGTGTTCAGTGCCACTACTGAACACTAAAGACGATATTAGTGCAAACAGCAGGATATTCATTTCCCGAGGTTTAATTTACAAATCAGCCAGCTCTGATGAACCTGTTTTGGCCAAGTGATGCAGGTACAGCAAAGCGCAGGTGGGCAGGTACAGCTAAAACAGCCATCCCTCCCTTCTGACATTAGAACAACACACCTTATTAGTCCAATACTTCAGAGTATACTTCCTTACTAATATATTTTACAAACATGCAGCTGAGTTCTGAAACTTGCAGGACCTTTTTCATAGGGCTTTTTGTAATAGGACATTGAAGTATGGTATCTTACCCATAAATTGTAGACAAAAGCATATATACCCAAAGTATGTTCATGTGTGCAACAGTGAGTCCATTGGCTGTGACCTGCTGCGTGTGCACTGCCCAATAAGTCTGTGCATAAGTTTACTGTGTAAATAAGAAACTAATGCACTTCTGTAAAAGCACATTTCAAATATTCCATACTGGAAAGAAATGAAATGGTTTAGATTTAGTATGACGTTGAATTTGAGTTGCCTTTGCCCTGTACCTCAATATCAATAATGCATCCCTGAAGTTCCACCAACTGCTTTAAATCTCCATCTTTGCTCATTCTTCCCATTCTTCCAGACAAAATTGAACATGAAGGATCACTATTCACCGTGTCCTGACTTGAGATGTGTAATCAAGGTGATTGTGCAGGATATGTATCTCAGCTGAAGGGTTTTGTTACATGAATCAGTGTCGCCTTTTTACCTTTATATATTTTTCAACTTCAAATAGGTTTAGTGAAAGAGCTCCCCATCCATCACAAGTTATAAGTGACTGTGAAAAAGTACCATGCTGCACACTCCATGTAATTCGAGTGTAATACTTTGGTCTTCACAGTGTTGTACTGAGTCAGAGCAGCTACCTGCCAGCATACCAAATACATTCTTGATGGTATTTGTAAAAATAAATCCCAATTTTTTAAACAATCCAAGCAACTATTACTGTTGAGAAGGGACATACACACATACCACTGCCAGTCAGTAGGCTTTCGAGTAGCATACAGTATTTTGTATACTTCTGTGTAGGAGATTCATAACATAATTCATAATAAATGAAAAACACATTCATATTTACTTGGTTCAAGTTAAACAAACATCGATGAGCTTAAATTAATTCCTAGGAAACAAACGAGTTACTTTGTTCTTTTTCTCTCTTCCACTTTTGGGAAGGAATAAGAGGATGAAAGAACGGGCTCTGATTTCTGTAAGGCTCTTTTTAGGAGTCACTTTCCCATTATTTTTGGCCTAGCAGTCAAGCGTTATCTATAAAATTGACTTCAACACTCAGTAAGCCAAAGAACTTTATCTGATCCAAAATGAAATCTTTACTCATTTCTGTGTGGTTCTGTCATCATTGTATGCTAAATGTGAGCAATGAAGGGTGCTCACTTTCTGCCTGCTTCCCATGGCACTTTCAGCAATGATATCAGTACTTGGCTTTATTTGCAGAAAGTCTCCCTGAGTTTCAGCTCTTTCAAACCCTCCCAAAGACCTTACCTATTTTTTGTGCATTCTTCCTGAATAACATTGAGCATACATAGGTTGCTCTGAAAGTAATACCTCCTATTTCCATGGAAACCACAAGAGATATGAAGAGCACAATAACACTATTTGACAGAGCAAATTCTCAGCTACAAAACACTCTTTTGCAACACAGTCACCACCATTAGCTCTGCATTTTTGCCAGAGATGAACAAGACCATGCATGATGCGCTCCTAAAAATGTACATGGCCACCCAAACATGGCTTCTCCTGCACGTTGCTGTCGCTGCTGCTGAAATGCACCACCACCACCTCGCTGTGCTCACAGCCACTCTTTGGTCCCCATAAACATTCAGCAAGAGTTCATGAATGTCAGTGGGTGCAACTGTTTCTGCATGGAGGAATTCAGTTCCACCCCTTTGCTCCATACACACATCCATGCCAGATGCCATTGTGTCAGATTTCCCCTCTGCTGCCATCTGTCCCACGGCAACAACATGGAACAGAATTTTGGCAGCAAGGTTCAACCTTTGCTGCCATCCCACCAACATCCACCTCTGACATCATGGGCCAACATAACAAAATACATTTTGTTACTTTCTGAGCAGCCCTAATACAATAATGTATGTGATATTATCACTACACTTTTAATTTGACCACTTAGCATCTCACTAATTGCAAAGCCCTTCCCTTTGGCCTTGAGAAAAATTCAAGTGGGTGCCCCTTTCAGTGTGTTCCTGTCGATGGGTTTGTCCTAGCCCTTCACTAGCAGGTCACCTTTTCCTCTTTCCACAACAGATTCCTCCTCTTAACCACAAAATGCTCACAGACCTATCACACCCTTAAATGCTTTTCTGACTGATATTCTCCACCCACTCTGTTTCAGTTCAAGACCTGTCACCTATAATGCTTTTCCTGATTTTCTGTGTTTCCCGTTTTGGCCAGCGTAGGAGCCAAGCTCCTGTCCTGGCAGTCAGAGCTCACACACAGTGGATTATCTCTTGTCATTAGAATTCCATCCTTACACTAAGAAACTTTCCCAATGGAAATTCCTACCAACAGGTTTTGCTTTTGAGAAGTTGGACTCTTGAAAAAGCCCTGGGAAGCTGAGTGGCTTTTTTTTTTTTTTTTCTTTTTTTGTTTTGTTTTTTTGGGGGAGGTTTCAGTCTGTGTCAATCATCAATTCTGAGTTTAAGGGGAGGTTGTTTTTATTCCATGTTGATAAAGTACTGTCAAATGGGGTTTGAGCCTGGCTTGATTTCTTACTCAAAAGTGGTACAGGTCCCCAGATAGAACAATACCCACATACATAAATATTGTAATCTAATTTATAGCCTGTTTCCTAACATTTTCATATGTGGATATGATTTATAATTAACAAAGTATATAAGGATGGCCTTTGCTTTTGCAGATCAAATTCCCATGAATACAAGAAGAAAAAGTAAAATTGGAAGAGGAAAAAAAATACAGAATAAAGGAACAAAGATGAGATATGCTTTGGGATGCAGACAGTATGCAGTTTTCCTGACCTTAAATTTGCAAGAAGAGGAATTCAGAAAGTGAGGTGACTTTCTGTGGAAATAGATCAAATACCCTGGAGATAGAGAGGTCAAGAGGAAAAAGTTACAGCTTACTTCCTTATAAAGAACTGATTCAGCAAATGACCAAAAATTTCAGCAGAGAGGGAGAGAGTTTATTATACAGTAGATAAAGGAGGCCATTATTTAATTTACTAGTATAGGGCGTATATTGATAGGGACATAGTTTGTCTTTTATGACTGTTTTGTCTGTGAACCATAGAGGTCTATGTATTCGAAAAATTCTGCATCCAGTGTCAAGGATGTACAACAGAACACAGCTCCTAACTTTCTGACAACTGCACCATCAAGAGTGAGCTGGTGCTGGGGACATGCGGACCAGGTTGTCCACTGGCCAGATAACAACACAGCAAACCTGATTCTACAATCAAAAACATGATGATAAACAAATAAATAAGAAAAAAAAAAATCCTGTCAAGTCATCCTGGGCCTTTAAACATCTTAGTGTGTGTAGTAGCTGTCCTTCTTTTGCCTTTACTTTCTTCTTATTTATTTATTTGAGGAAAGCTTGCCATAAAGATTAAGTGCAGAGGAAGCAACATGCATTTTTAAATTGGTCAATGTCAATGTTATTTCTCTCAGACACAATACAGCAGTATATTAATCACAGAGATTAGGGTAAACTTACTTTATGGAGTGGATGTGGTTATGAATTCAAAATATCTCCTTCAGTTTGTGTCCACCAAAGTTCTGCAAAGGTTTGGACATTTCTGGAATTTGAATTATTGACAGAAATGGTCACAGAATATGTATTTAATAAATTATTCCTTGAGCCTGGAATTCTCATGCAGCTTTCTCATCAAATCAACTATATATTAAATATCTCAAATTTCACAAAGCTGCTAGATGTTGCTGCTTCCCATTCAATTTCTGATGCTGGCTAAATCAGCCTCACTAAAAATTCATGAAGCAACTAAACAGTTCAAATGTGAATTCCCAGAATAGCAGAACAGTGTTTCCTTGTAACCCATCAATCATTTCACAAACACAACAGAGCATGCGTGCTGCAAATTAAAGAAAGCAACAGATAGCAATGTGTCCTTTTCTTATCTGAAGTGATTGTTTGAATAGATAGGCTGATATGAAGAAAAATTATTCTGATCACAGAGCAGATGATGGGAACATTTATTGGTCAGAAGGGACAGGCAGAGGAGAGCGAGCCCCGTGATAAACAAGGAGGGAGAACTGGCTTCAACAGCCGTGGAGAAGGCTGAGGTTCTCAAGGAGTTCTTTGCCAGTAAGAACCAGTAAGCAAGGCCAGTACTCACAAAACGAGGAGATTTGCTGTAATTGGACTTTCTGTCAGTTTTATTTTTACACCCTTTGAAGTACACTGCTCTTGCTCACAGCTTCCCCTTGCCATAAAGAGGCTATAGTGTTTTAACGAAAATCTAGATTCTTTCACCATAACAAGAGCCTGGGAATTGAGTTCTGAGAAAAGCCATCCAACGTGATGAACAGCCATAAGAAGTGAGGAAGATAGATGAAGATAACCTCAATAGAACAGACATGTTTTTCCTGCACTGTGATAAAGAAGGCAGGCAGAAGATCCTAGTGACAATTTATACAAGATCATACTACTTTATGTCCCTTTTTGTTTGCTGTGAATATAAAGCAATTCCAACAGTTTTCCTATTTGACACTGAGCTTAATATGACTGAGTATTTGGATAAAATACCCACATTTAGCAGAATGATCTGCCAGCTCTGTAATTCTAATGCATATTTAAAGTCAAATAATTTCATATATAGAACTAGGATGTTTCAGTTTTAAATATGAGTAACTGTCATCCCAATGCACGTCACCATCTTCCAGAATCATTGTAATTTGATTTTACTCCATGACTGTAAATAGGTTGTATTTATCCACCACAAACAGCCTTTTTGATTGCAACCTATGCAATGACAAACTCTTTGGCCTGCAAAGAGATGACTGGAGGGGATATGACAGAGGTCTCAAATCCATGCCAAGCATGGAGAAGGATAAGTGGAACTGATCATTCATTCTTTTCTGCAGAGTTCTGGGGTGTCAAGCAAAGGGTGTTGGCAACTCTGAAGTCCAAAACGAACAGGAGCTGTTCACCTTCTTTGTTGAGTGGTGGGCAATGAATACACAGAAACAAGACTAGGCTCCAGCAGTTCTTATTTGCAGAGTTGCTGGAAATACAAAACTATCAGGAGGAAGTATATTCTAGACCTGTTCTGACACTCTTCTCAAGACATCTCAGGACAGTGTCCATCAGAGACAGGACACTGAGCAACAAGAGTCTTCATTCTGACACCACAACAAGCTCTCGTAATCTGGTTTTCAAATGAAAACAGAAAAATTGCTTTGTTCGGAAATGTTGAAGTAGAATACTTGTTTTGTTTTGTTTTATGGGGTTTTGGTTGGGTTTTTTTGGGGTTGTTGGTGTTGTCAAAGTGAGTTTGTCATATATATGGTGGAAAAATCCAATTTGTCTGTGTGGATAAAAGGTTCTGTAAGACTTTTGGCCATTTTTATATGTTACATTCTCACAGTTTTCACATTGTTCCAAATGGAACGTGGTGACTGAAGTTGCATCAAAACCTAAACTACAGCTCATGGACCTATTCACAGAGAAAGCTGCAGAGCCCAGTTCACTCTTGTTTACCACCCCCTAGCCTATAGCTAGAATGCACAGTCGCTGAACGACTTGATTTCAGAAGACAGTCATTTAAAATCCTTTTTAAAAAAGCGAAGTAACAAAACTGCATGTGTGCGTGTCAGTATACAATAATCTATTAAAAAATAATTAATAAATCCATTCTGGTTAATAAGAGCATCACAGCATCATCATTTCTAAACCAGACAGACATTTCTGTATCAAAACATGCATGTGAATGAAACTACCTTTTTGTACCTATGCAGTAGGATCCTACATCAGTGAATACTTCCTTGTCCAAGAAGCTGCAGAAGGTAGAGATGAGCAGAAATTTAGTTTTGTGGCTGTAATGCCAAAGAATTAAAGGATTCAGTACTGTGACTTGGTTAGCACTAAGGTGTCCTTCTTTTCTTATTCTTGTTTTTGATGAGTCTGCTCACCTACAGGTTGTTCAAGCTCCCTCCCCCTGGGGTGCTATCGTAACAGGACATTCCATGCAATGCATTTTCATTGTCTCACTTTATGCTGAAGTTATATTTCCAGCAAAAAAAAATTAAGAATCCTAAAGCTACCTTGAGATTTACTCAACCATCTAATAATTTTGCAATTATTTTCCCACCTCCTCTTATATTCATTTTAAGTATAGCTAAACAGAAACTTGTTTCTTATTCATGCAACTGGTAGAAAGGGAATGAGTTAAGACTGGTAGCTATATAATCACTGCTTGAGACATGGCATTTGCTTGGACAAGTACTGTGGTTTCATACATATTCCCTTCAATTAGCTTCCACGTTTTTACTTATGTACACCTGCTATAATTGACTGCTTAAGTGGGTTTAGTGCAAGATGATCTGGTTTTTAGTTTGTTTGGTTTTTGTTTGTTTGTTTGTTCTTTTAAAAAGGAGAGGATATATAATTTATTTCATTTTCAGTCAATGAGCTTTACACAACAAACATTTGCAGCTGCAAAAAGCATATTTGCAATCCCTCTTCCTGAACACAGAGCTAAAAACTCATCCATGGCTTTCCCTTATAGCAAATTTTCTCTTCAGCAATGACT
Organism: Penelope pileata; assembly: GCA_013396635.1. NCBI lineage: Eukaryota > Metazoa > Chordata > Aves > Galliformes > Cracidae > Penelope > Penelope pileata. The sequence goes on along the minus strand of WBMW01000540.1, from coordinate 343,150 downwards.
GTTACCATGCAATGTACCAAGAGAATAAGGCTGTAGGCTAAATATAAATCACTTCCTTCTAGAAGTCACAGAATACATTCCAACAAATCCAAGGCAAAAGCCTGTTATGAAAAGCGTTGTTGGGGTCCTAGTCCAGCACAGCACTAAAGCATATAATTGTCTTTTCCCTATTTCTTCTCTTCCCAAATGGGAATGGTCACACACTTAGAGAAAAGCAGAGGTGCAAATTGCTTACTGAATCATAGGAGGTTTGTAGGAGCAACTACCAGGAAAGGAAGGAGACAAGACGGGAGAACAGAAGCTTTCATGAGATGAGATGAAAAATACATAACATTCAAGTTACTACAGAAAAAACAGACAAAACTATTTTACCTATTATTATATTTATTACAAAATAATCTGTGAGTTAGAGTAGTTCTTTTTGTATTTTGTGTTTTCTGGCTGATGAAGTACTACTTAAAATGCGTGTTTCTAAATGTACCTGAATTTTGAAGAACTTTCAGAGCTAACCTTTAGAACAGACTATCAACTTTAGGAATATACAGCAGAAAATTTTGAGAGGGACCTTCAGGGATTTGACAATAAAGACTGTAGAATAAGGTGCTTACATTCCTACAATACAAACCATCTAAAAAAATTCTATTTGTTCCCTTTGCCCTCCTTACAGACATTCTCAACCCTATTTTGAATGTCACTGTTAGCAGTCTGAAAATGAAAACAATTCTCAATTTTCTTCTAGAAGCCATGTGCTGCAGAAAAAAAAAGAAAAACTATTCAACTATTCTGTGGGATATTGCATAACTGAACAGGTACATTCAAACTTCAAAGCTAATTACTGCTTTTTAAATATATGTCCCGTGATAATTGCAAGTGTAGAGAGAACAGTAAAGCACTAATCTCTTCAGGTTAAGCCTTAACTGTTTTTATTTTTGTAAAGATAAGAATTAAAAAGGAAGCCCTCAACTGAACACTCAGAGAAAGGATCAAAATATAACACCATCAGGTATTTTAAAACATATATATAACTCCATTGTATGGGTATAAATATGTATTGAGTAGAAATAAGCAAACATTTGTACATCCATACCTTGAAAGTTCTGAACACAGAACTTTGATCCAAATATCATACCTCTTACTAATGGTTGTCAGCTTCGTGGAAAGGGGAAAACAAATCCCTAAGAAGGACTTACAGAAAGATTTTGCTGCCTCAGTTTCCTTTCTTCTACTCTAGAGATTCTACCGTCCATTCTCAGAGGCAACGAATCCAGTAAGAGAAAATTTTTGATGCCATATCATCTGCATCCTCCCTCAGTCACCCTCACATTCCCCATGAAAGATGCTTCCAACCCTTCTCAAAGGCAGAAGGTCACCTTCTGCAACTGCTTCCTGGGCACACGGAGAGAATTACCCCTGATCACCATCTTCTGAGCAATAAATCCTCCCTACTGGTCTCAGACTTTTCTGTTGTGCTTTCCATAGGAAGCATTCAAGCTTCTGTGGCATGCAGCTGACTCACACCAGACAGTGCTACCATGAAGACAAAGGCAAGAGCAAAGTTCAGCTCCCAAATCTCTGCTAACAATATCTCCCACACAGTAGCATAGTAGAATATGAAGCTTAAGGAAAAATAATACTGAATGGTTTTATCAGCTGTTTCCTGCTACTCCAGGCAGAGCAGCCCCAGAGGTCAGCACAGCCCTATTCTCCTCCATCTAAGAATCAAAATGGCGTATTGAAATCAGACAGGTTACACCTTCTTGATTAATTTTCTTGGAAAGGATCACTGGTGCGAGCAAAGATCATAAAGAGGAAACCTCACCAGAAAGAGTCTGAACTCTTCCACATGTTTTGCATATTAATGCTGGAAACCTGACTTTTCATAAGGGATATATAAATCACAGCAGAATCATTGAATCATAGAATGGCCTGGGTTGGAAGAGACCCTAAGGATCACCAAGTTCCAACCCCCCTGCCACAGTATCAGCAATAACCTACACACTATAATGATTTGTGTATTTTTTTAAAAAATGTTAGAGATCATTTTGGTTACCACTGAGGGAAATACTGGTATGTGTCTGGGAAATCACAAGAACCCATTTAGGAACAACTTATTGGGGTTCATCTCCAGTGTGATTGCTGGCAGTTAGCCCCGTGACTCTCTTTAAGGTTAATATAAAAGTTAGATTTCAACATATTACATGGGAAATTATCCACAGAGCCCTTATTCAGACTAATGAGAGTTACAATGATAAATCTTTGGGCATGCATATGGACACACATACCACTAGCTAAAACCTGCGAGAGTAAAGGAATGGTGAGTTAAATTTTAAATACTATAGTTAATCTGTATAATTGTGAGTAAAGTTGTTTACTACCTCCATATAATTAAAGAAGAAAGAAGTAGAAAATAGACCAATAAATATTTCAGGGGTGTTGTGACTTTCCTTTCCTACTAGGATTTATGAGCTAATTCCAAAGCTGCAATAAATCAGGATACTCATAACTTTTCTGTTGTCCAGAACACTATCTTGGCCTGTCTCTCTAGTGCCTGATGTCCTGGCAAAAGACGAAGCTCTTCATGCATTCCCTTCCTGTAGAATTGGCTGAAATTCAAACTCAAATACTCACATTGTGAAAGTGTAGTTTTCTGGAAGGGAAAATTTCATGGAAAAGCATTGATTAAACACATTTTCAAAACAAGTATCCACAGAACCTGACGAAACCTTTTGCAGCTTTCAGGCTTAGCTCATTGGCTGGGTTTTTCATTATCCCTCCCAGTCAGTCCCTTGATTTATTATTTCTAAGACTCACATACTTTCACATCTAGGGGTAGCATCTAGGTTCCCCGCATCACTTTGCACCCCTTTCAAATTTCCTGAACTGCCCATTTATTTCCATTCCTCAACTGCTTGTTCAAATAACCAAGATTTCACAGTCCCCACTGTGAATTCACAAGCCAAAGTGTAGATGAAAAGATGTGATATGTCAGTTCCAAGGCATACATCATAACTATTATTTCAAAGTCCGAAAATTACATTTATTTCGATGACGAACTGAGAAATAAAACATGATGGCAACCTAAGAGTTGCTGAATAGCAGGGCTGTACTTTCAAACTGAATTTCATGTTCTTCCACAGCAGTAAAGAGAACTCTTCAATACAGACTCTTAAAAGAAACGTTCCTAATTCAAAGAAAACACAGTAAAAGATAGAATGAAGTTCTGTGGTTTAGAAAACAAGACTTTCTGAGGACAACTGGATGTTTTCAGGGACATCTAGGCACACAGTGCTGCTCAGAGCAGGAACAGACTGGTTGCTTCCAGCTGAGATGCTCTGTGCACATGGTACTTGATGGCAGGCCAGACTGTGTAGGTGATTACCCAGCTTAACTAATTACACCCCACAAAGCTCTTCACTACCATAGCTATGCTGGTGTGCTTCCAACAGAGCTTCCTCTGGTACCTCTTCACAGGACTGTGCTGAGCATCTGGGATGAGTCCCCAGGTGTTTGCACCAAAACTAAGAATTCCCGTGGGTACCCTTCCTCTTCACAATTACTGATCTGGTTGCTAGCTGCAAGCCTTTAGACTAAGAGACACAGCCTTCTTAGGAATTTAGAGTTAATTTGTCACCATCTTATAATGATTGTCTTTCTTTTAGTTGGAATTAGCTTATGAAAACATAGGGGTAGGCATTTCAAAGTTTAACACTGACGCTGAGCTATAATGCCAAAAAGTTATTCTCATGAAATACTGAAATAAATGATAATAAAAGATGCATTATAAGTGTTCAATTTATTGAACTTTAAGACGAGTTCAGTGGAGACTCTTTATTATAAAATAATTATTTCTGTCCCTTCTTAGAGGCATGTGTCTCTGCAAGAGAACAAGATGCCCTTCCATGCATCAGCAAGCTCAGAATGCCTCCTTTAGCTGTTCTAAGACAGCACAGACATGCCTTTATGGAATGAGTCTGTTAGGTTTCGCACACCTTTCATTCCAGAACCTGTTAAAGGTTTCTTTCCATATTTTAAAAGCTCTGCTGACTTAGCCCATGACCTTAATTTTCTGTTCTGATCCATGCATTTCAAAAAAAATGTATTTCTTTTATTCAATTCCTTTTCTGATTTGCTGCTTGCTCTTAATACTGCCCTTCTAAAATTTGTTCTCATTGCTTGTACATCTTTTTCCGTTCCCTTTACACAAGAATCCTGTAAATACTTTTGAGCCAACAAGTGCATGAAACTCAGTATGTCCACTAAAGCCAGTAACTCATTTTAGATTCAGCTCCAGCAGAAGAGGAACTTTGTGCAACTGGCAATGCATTCCCACATCATTCTAGCAGGACTGCACAGACCACACTGCACAGCACTGAGGAAACAAACTGCAGATCCCACTGCTCTTCTCTGTAAAAGCAACCTAGAAGCGCTTAAGGCCCACAGTGTTAGTGAAAACCTGTAGATTTAGAGAGCCTACTCGTCATAATTAGTTGTGTAGGCCCAGCATTCCTAAAATAGGAGCTTTCATTCAGAAAGAAAAAGTTCATGAGTTGATAACATTTATACCAACATAAATCCTGTGATCTTTCTCTTGCACAAGACATTTCTAACACTAGGTAACAAGCCCGTCAGCAGGAAGGCTGACATTGACTTTAGTGTCTAAAATGACCTGAAGGCTTAAATAATTAACAGCAGTGAAATAAGCTGTTGGACAGAACGGTCACTTTCACCTGCAGTCAGTCTTAGGCCAGGCAAAAAATACACTGATGTCTGTGACTCAGTTTCCCTAGCTGCAAAAAGGAGATAATTTTCCCTGCATCATGGAACTGTTGTGATAAACAAGTATAAATAAAACAGGATATAAAATTGTTTTCATAAAGTGCTATACAAATCTCTAATATAAGAAGAGAGTAGAGCCAATTTCTGCAGTAAACAGCTGTTCAGGAAAGTTTTAGTTGAGATAAAGGAAAGACCTCTTTCCTCTGTTCTCTTTTCCCTTTAGAAGAAAGGCTGACACCTACCTGGCTTTCACTGAAAGAAATAACACGATTTCTAAGCAGGTTCAAAGGCAGAAGACAACAGGAGGCCCATGAACCACTAGAGCCCTCCAGCAGATGGAAACAGCGGGTGAAGACATAAAACCGGGTCCTTCTGCAGAGTACAGAAGACACAGCAAAAAAAATATGTAGCATTCTCCAGAGGCTTTTTTGTTATTACTATTTTTCAAATACCAGTGTCAGAGTTAAGAAATAAATACCAGCTAAATAGCAGAAAGCACAAATCTGCATTGCTGTACTGGAAATGTAGCTCAGATTGCAACTGTACAGTGCCACAACTGCTGAGTTCTGTTGGATACCATTTATCAAAATCCAATTGTCAAATGCTAAAACACTAACATGTTGTATTTTAGAATAGTCAATCTTATTTTTGAAAGAGCAAAAACCTGCCATTTCGAGATATTAAATGAAACAATGTTACAAAAGAAAAAATTAAAAAGGAATTCTTAAAATGCCTCATTACATTACTTCCAAATCAATGGTAAGAAAATCTTGTAACGTCATAATGACTGCAGACATTTAATACATTCGTGAAGTATATTTTTGTTGCTTTCAGAAAAGTTCAGCACTATTTTCTAAATTAATATTAGTCACTGCAAACTTTTTGAAAAGTTACAACACTGTGAACGTATTCATCTATTTCCTAAATGCTGCAATGTACATTTTCATTATAATTTTTTAATCCAAGGATGTGCCTCTCTACAGAGAATCCCATTTCCTTTCATGAAAGGGTATCTTTAGAGATGCTTGCAATGTTTTTCTCCCTGGAACTTGCAGCAAACTCTTCTGGAAAATCAAGTTCTGTTTGAATTCAACTTGGTCCAGAAACCAATTTTCTCCCATCTTTTCAGAAACCTACCAACTAATCCTTTATTTCAGAAGGTGCAAAGCTGTACTTGAAAGGCAAATTCAGTATTAAATAAGCTCAGTTCAGATCCTCTATTGTAAACATGTCCTGCAGTATTATGCAAATTTCTATTTATTTATTTGTTTATTTCGGGCACCTCCATACTTTTTTTTTTCAGGGACCGTAAATAAATTAAAACATTCTCACTCTGTATTTTGCTAATGTTCTTGAGCTTCTTCCATAATCTGGAGGGGAGTGTAGCTCCTGTTTTAAATGACTTTAGAACCAGATCAGCACAACCCTGCCTATCTTTATACATACTGTGCAACTTAATCACTGGAGGATATTTTCCTGAGTCAACAGGCATTTTTCTTACACTGTGGAACCCTGCTGATAGTACTTTTTCCTCTCAAAATAACAAAACTGTATGTTTTTTCAGTGAACGTCCTTCCCGGGTTTCCATTTCTTCTCTAGCTTTGTGATAATTTTTCTTTGATTTCCCTGAACAAATCTGACACCATACCTGATATTTTTTTTCACCCTTTTACTTTGAAGCACTCCCAGGACCCCATTCTCTTCTCAACAATTTCTGTAGCAAAACTCTTATTGTTCAACGAAAGAAGGCAACAACTCAGCCTAATGTTGGGGAAAGAAACATTTCATTGGAAAATACAAGCAGTTTTTTCCTCGTTAATGACAGCTTCAATATTTATGATTAACAGGATAGAAAGCTGTTCTTTTATAATACTGTTTTAACTGGGGATTGGAGGCTGGGTGCAGAACATCATAGTTTTGCTCTTCTGGAATAATAAGAAAAAAACAGCTTTAGAAACAGATGAGGAAATATCCATTGATTCAGACTGCCTCTGGCATTTCTCAGCTCCCATCACCTCTACCATAAGGTGCATGCCTAAGCGAAAGAAACCGGATTATGGATAAACAAAGCCTAAGGAAAACAAGCCAAGAACTGTCAGGATTAGCTTTACAATATGTCGCTGACTTGTAGTCGATCCTAATAAAGTTACTCTGTATTAAGGTGGGACTTTGGGCACTTTCCAAGAATGTGTGCCTCGTCAACAGAGAAAAAGGCAAATTCATGGAAATTAATTAGTTACAAGCAAGCTCCTACTGAGATCGGTGAAAACTGCCTGCCCACGTACCTTTAAAAACTGGAACAGAAGTTTAAACTTGTGAATCATTCCGCATTAACAATTAATTCTGCAGCATCTCTAACGTGTAGGCCATTCAAGTATTTTTTTTTGCAGCCATAAGCAAGTCAATCTTTACTAATTAATCCCAACTACTTCTCCAGATCTCGTATTTAAAGAGCACCATCTTCGTTATTTCAAGTGTAGATTACAGAATAAAACTTTGGCAAGCATTAGCATAGCTACATCAAAGTGAAGAATGTGCTGTACTCCAACATTTTTGTTTCATTTCTTGCTAAACATTTCAGGTGTATAAATACACTGGAAATCAGCTATCTTACAGTTTTGAGATACCTCTAAATAATCTGTTACTAACAAAGAACGCTATTTGAGAGTGAGCAAACAGCATGCTGTATTTCATAGCCATGTACGAACAAGACTTGTAACAGCTTTACAGTATCTGAGTGGCACACGGAAGAAATTAGCTTAATTGCAACATTAAAAATACAGACCTCCCATAAAACGAGCTTTGTAGCTTTGAACAATGCCAGTTGCACACTCAATCACAGCCATAAAAATGGCCCAATATTTATATAGCTCCCATCCTCTTCATTCTCCTCATCATCTTTAACATGTTCACTCTTTATTTCATTTTTCAGGGCTGCTGCTGAACTCCCTATGTGGACAAGAACTGGTCTGATAAATCAAAGCTGTTGGTAATCCCAGGAAAAAGTAAAAGCTTTTCTATCTGCGATTCATTCCCCTTCAAAATGTTTTTTATAAATGTGCACTGTACATCTTAGAATTAGATCTAAAACTTTCAGACACCAAATTTTAGCTTGGGATTCACAGCACCTGACTTTCGACTCCTGTGATGTAACTATCTATGTCTGATCTAATTATAGACTCCCTTTATAGGTAATGGAAAGAAAGGGCACTTCTAAAAGACATTTTTGCTGAACTATTTTGGTAATCTATCTTTAGATGAGATGGAGCATCCCTGGAAGTGCCCACTTCAGCACTACACTCTATGGCAGCAGCTGTGATGCCTGCCTCAGATGTAGATGTACAAAAGCTATGTCATAGGCATCTAAAATTTGGCATAAACTCTTTTATTAAGGAAATACCTGCAAATTTAAGGCTACATCCCAACAGTTGCTAGTCACTTTAATGAGACCAGCAGCAATAATATGCAGGGAAGGTTTGCAGAATCACAGCAATAGCTGCCTGTATTTCTCACAGAAATACAGATCGTACTCGTCTTCTCAAATTTGAAAAAAAAAAAATCAGAAAAGCATATGGAACAAAAACGAACCAGCATTTTTAATTTGGGGATCATAGTTCATTAATTTTTTTACACTTAAAACGATTGTGATGTGCAAGAAGAAAGCCTTGGGAAGAAGAGGGCCATTAGGGGCTCCCTCCCTCTACGTGAGGGAAGACACTGAATGAGTGAACGTTTTTTGCCTTATTTTGCAAGGGACTGAGTTTAAAAATACATTTAATATATCAGTATAGGTGTTGAGCACTATAGCACCCAGTTCTTTTTGTAGATTGAGCCTAAACAGACTGATAATAAATTTTTCAGTTAATTCATTTCCAGCAGTGCATCTCAGCACACTGTGTCCTCCAATGGAAACACGTCCTGACGCGTTTGAAAAGCACTCAACAAGAAGACAAAGGGTATTTAGAGCTAAGGAAGCCTGCCACAAAAGTAAAGTATCTTCTTTTCAAACTATCAGTGAACAACAAATACAAAATTAAACCTATTTAAAGCAAGCACTACTATTTGAGGGCATTTCATTCAGTAGAATTTCACAGAAAACCATCAGCAATTCAGCACAACGATGTGGCAAACACAGATCAATCAAAACTGACATTTTTCTTCCTCTATTTTGCAGTCTTTACAAATATGAGTTAAAAGGATGGGAGGATGGTTTTAAAAAGGGCCTCTGTTTAATCTTTAAATATATACAAAGAGAATATTAATATATACAAAGAGAATATTCAGCTCCCTTTTTCTTAAAAAGACAGATGGAAATGTGAGGAAGAAGCAAGTTTCTTAAGGAATAGTACAGAATAACTCAAAGTGTAATTAGTTTAGAAAACTCAGGCTTGTATCCCAGAGAGAATCTGTTCTGTCCTAGGTTTGGTATTAGTTGAGTCCTTATTCTGAAAAATCACTGAGATTTGGCTGGTTTTGACTAGAAGATTTCTCTAATCTCATAACAGAAGATGGAGGATTCATATTTGGTCCCGATTTCTGCTTTTTGCGATGCAAGGAGCCATTTGCTGTACCTTACCAACTGCACAAAGCCAGCAAGGGAGAGAGAGGAGGAGGAAAAGCCAAGGTTTCCCCAGTTTACCTCCACCTTTCTTTCTCATCAAGACAAGAGGCCTTGGGTGTTAGAATCACTGCAGTGGATGTTGGCAGATGCTGTAAGGTTCAGAAGAAGGCAAGGATGCACGAGCTCCATCAGTTAGACCTGCATGCTATTGACCTATGTCAGCCTGATTGCAGGCTCAGGGATAACGTGTTTGTCTCAAAGATGAATTTACTCAGCAAATTATTGCCCTTCAGTTTGTGCAGATCGTACACCGTATCAACTGCACAACTTTTTTCTTTAATTTTGGTATATCAATAAATATGTTCTTAATATATAATTACCATTGGTTGAATATTATCATATAAGCTATAGATAGTACAAAGTATCTAAGCTATGTCTTTTAATTAATGAAATCTTACACAATAATCACTTGATCTGTGCTGAGCTCTCTGAGATAGTAGTTAGGTTTACCTAATCCATATACTGTCACAAGTTTAATTGACTAATGGCTAATAGGGACTTCTAAAACAGATTAAATCAATGGCATTCAGCAAAAAGACAGATTTCTAATGAGACTCATTGATTTGGTGGCTGATTTTTAATGATTTCAGAATGAGCAAGCAATGTCTTATAGAAGAGAATTACAACATTTCATCAGAGGTTTATTGCCTTGTCTGAGGAGTGCTGTATGTCGCTTTCAGTAAGGAATAATTCATTCACAGAAGTACTTCACTATTTTAATTCCACAAGTGACAATTAAGGATATCATTAACCTAGAAATGGCAATGAAAAAAGAAAAAAAAGCCCTTGAAAAATACCAGCAAGGCTGTTCTTTTGGTTAAAACATGGAACAGGACATAATTGGTTGTGCCCTGCAATCCTGAGCACGTGAACATCCATGATCTGATGAAGTAGACTGTGGACCCCTCATCAGCAATATTTCCTCCAAGTCTCTGCAGAAAGGACTGTGCAGGGGACAGCTCAACCAGACGCTTATCACCAACAAGGACAAGAGCAATGATAACCACAGAGCAAGCCTGCTCCAAGCAGAAGTTTCCAAATTTCTTCATCAATTTGTGAATTGACTTTGGACAAGCAGCTTTGTTACTCGATTCTCCACCTAACATTCGTTCTCACAGGCAAATACCCAAAATATCTCAAGTTCAATTTGCCATTCAATATTCATCCTGAAATCTGTTCTCTTTCCCATCCAAGACAAAATTCTAATTCCATGCTGTCTTCACCCTTCACCGTGCAGTTAAAAAGCAATGTTGTACACAGACATTCAACTCTATGGTATTTAGCCTTCTGTTTTTTTAAAGTCAAAAAGTTTAAAACAGTTTTAGTATTTAGAAGACTATAATTATCCCATTAGTAATACTGAAATTTATACATTTATAATCAATGATCCAATTTATCTCCAACATTTTGCAAGCAAATTCTTTAATCAGGATTCAAGATATTTTTCCCAGATAAGGACTAGACAACTGGACAGCCAACAATTTTTTTTTTTTATATAAGATTCATGTCTAAGCCTTATAACCATTGCTGCAAAGCCACAAAAAGCTCTCAAGTTGTTCTCCCTGGTCCAGCTTCTCATATGACCTTGTGAGTAGATGTGCCATTTTCCCTCTTATAATGTATGGCAGGAAGAGAGAAAAAATAATTTCAGAATGCTGACATTTGAAAAGCGTTGACCAAATTCAGCTTGAAAATGCTTGACCTCAAAGCTCCCACAGCCATCAGCATAAAAAGCAGGGAAGTGCTACTTTTGATAAGTTGTTCTTATATTTGGGGTAAAACATCAAAGAATCACAGCAGCTGAGGTTACTAAATAGGCAGTAAAAAGGCAAGGTTAAACTTGCTGTCAAATTACAGCACAAAAAGTTGCACTCTGAGTTTTCAAATTTCTCATTGCTATTTCAAGTAGCTACCGCACTCTTCAGTTCCCTTTCTGGAGGGCTGCTGTACACTACTAAGGAATTACCACTTCAGAAACAGCGTACACGATGTGGATTGAAATAATCCCTACAGCTCACAGTGAAAGCCACTACCATGAGGATCTGTGAGCAGCTTCTTAATACCAACACAACTTGACCTGGGGCAAGCCTAAACTCTGGCTAGCCTAGAATATCATTTTAGGAACTCGATAACATACTTGGAAAGTCCTTTCAGGTCACACCATAAGTTGTTACTGCAAAACCATTTTTCATCTACAGAGAACTCCTGAATTGAAAGAGAGCAAAAGCAATGACAAAAATAGCAACAGCAGAAATTGGGAAATAAATACACCTATTGGCAAATGGATCAGCTTTCCCTGGCTAATCAAAGCACCATCAGCTTCAGCGTGAGTATGATCAATGACAAGCCTATTTGGCCAGGACACTCCAAACATCTCAAACAGCCGTATTCTGTTCCCTTTACGCTCGCCTGTCTGCCCTGTAACAAACCTTCCATTTTTTAGGGATTTCATATAAGGTAACTCTTTCACTGGAAATTGTAGATGGGACGTGATACAATTTATTTTTTAATCTTAGGGTATAATACTAACCAGTCATGAAATTATACTGTTGTTAAGATAATATATGTTCCTCTCTAACCTTAATTCTCTCATTTCTCTACTATGTCCTGTTATGCCAAACAACAATTACCATGTTTTAAATTTATCTGATTTTATGATAAAAGAAGATACATTGCACAATTTTTCATAGCGTATATCTTCAGTGGGACAAGATCTTACTTTGGGATGTTCACTTTTACTGAGAGTAATTCTCACAATTAATCTCAGTGAATTATATGTTTAATTAGGTGTCCATTCATTTTTTATGCCTACAATGAATCATAGTGCCAATCTTCAGGAAACCAAAAATGCATTGAATTAAACCACACGGTCATTAAAGTTGATATTGAGCATAAAAATCACTAATGAACCAGATGTATGTTTTAATGTAGGCTGTAATATTCCCCAAAGATAAGCACTAAGTAATGTCCTTCCTAAAGGTATTTGTCACTCCAAAATCTTGTAAAATAGGTATTTACTATTGTGCTTTTAATTTGGGTCCTCCACAAGATTATGTGATTGAAGGAGTGCTTTTTATTCTTGTGCAACTCTGTTTGTCTCAGGAAGAGAGATTAGCAGAACCATGTAGAAGAGTGTACTTTAAAGAGCAGATGCATGAGATGTCTACAGCACTATTTGAAGGGTAGAGGATGAAATACAAATGTAAGAACAGATATACCAAAACATTTTGCTCAGAAAGCTTTAACTTGGCATATCCTACTGATTTTTGGGAGCCACAAAGACATATTTAGGAGACTAAGCTATAACTGTGCTCCTTTCTGAAAAGTACTTGTGAATACAGAGCTCACAACATGTCAAGGAAACACGTCAAGGACACATAAAGAGCTTGGTTCACCCTGACGTATCCCCTCTCCTATAGATATCTCACCATTTGAGCCCATGTCCAAGCCCACAGACTCATTTTCCTACAAGAAATGTGGGTAGTTCACAGGCTCATCATGAAGCTGCCAGGATACACTTTAGCATTTGAAGTTTCCAGTTTTGGTGGAGTTTTTCTGGTCGCTACTAAGCATCTTTTCTTACCTCCCTTTTATGGCTTAGTCCTCCACGAAGGACCTGCACTGATTACACAGTGTGCATTTTTGGACAAAGTCCAGTTTCTAGATGACAACGCTTCACATTACCTGAATGCAAAAAAGAAATTTGCATATATGAACAAATCCCAATGGCTATTACAAGCTTCAAGAGATGGAGCTAAATTTCCTCTGTCATGTAACCTTATTTTCCCTTGATTTTCAAGAACTAGTATATTAATGAATTTTGTAATCAGGAAGCACATTGGGCTTTAAAAATTATTACTTTTTTAAATAAGCTTACAGTTTCAAATACCGGCTGAAGCACAATAAGAAGAGAATAATTATTTCCAACAAATCTGAAAATGGTTTTTGAAACATGTTTTTTGTGATAGTGTTCGACAGTAGTGAAGGTCTTTGGCAATGTAATCTGCAGTGGAAAATAGATATTGATTTGTGTTAGTATTTTGTTTTCTTAAATTTCTTCCTGGCCTTTGTAATTATGCAGAAGTGAGTAATAACCCTGCTTTTTTTGTGTTTAATCTAGCCTCAATGCCTATTGAAGATGCAGGAAGTACTGTTATTGCTCTGTGCAAGTTTGAAGCAGAAGCCTTGGCAAAGTGACTCAAACATCAGAACAGCAAAGGAGGAAAGCATTGCCCTTCTGCATTTTCCTTGTTTTCTTTAAGAGAAAGAGTATGTGAAGAGATACCTTGACACTTTAAATGATCCTAGTATTGTTTTCATACACCTGACTATCAAATAAAATGCAAGGGTCTTGTTAAAAGCAAACACGCCTCAACAGCTCCGGTTTAGATCTCTTGGTTTCAATTTAGTCATTTCATTCTACCTGTTTTACTGTTCCATATACTTAGACATAAACAGCAAAACACAGAGAAAGTCTTCCTTGGAAGAGTGTGCCTGTAGTTAAATAAATGGATGCTTTAAACAAAACCCATTTCAAAAGGCTGTTCAGTAACAGCTACATGTTCCACTGTGAGTCAAATTCAATTCTGCACAGTAACTGTCCTGCTGAGAAAGTTCTCATCAAAACTGACTTTAACGGAAAATCTGGATTTCCACTCAATTTTTATTTTTTTATTTATTTTTATAACTGGTGAATGTTTTTGGTCAAGTAACTGTACGTTACAAAATTGTAAATTTTTACTGTAGATGAACTATTTTAAGTTCCCAATCTATTTCTTCTCTTTCAATTCCCCATTCCTCCCAAACAAGCAATTAAAAATCTCCTGATGTGCTGTATGACAACTCAGCTGAGATGCCTTCATCCTCTCCAGTGTCCTACGCTCCATGTCTGCTCTGCATCTTCAGTGATGGTCACAGCCAGGGAAGAAGGACAACATAGGTCAGGAACAGAAACGAGAACACCTCATTTCCAATGGACTAGCCCATCATTGCCTAAGAGAAGTAGGAGGCACCAGTCCGAAAAAAGGCTTGGAGGCACCTGAATCAATAATGCTTTTCAGCTACTGGCTGTGGTTTTCAGGAAATGATTTTCTTTTATCAGTGTTATTACCCTAAAGTCGAAATTTTCTACACATTGACATCAGATTGACTTCGATAACAAAACATTCATATTTCAGGCCAAGAAAAGAAACCTTTTGATACCATGCATTAGAAAATAATGCCAGACATCTGACTACTTTGACAATGGTCTTAACATAGCAGCTGTTTTCTTCTCTAACCACAGACAGAGCTAAACACGTTTTTGCTACTGAAAGAAAAGCAACCAAGTTTCTCTCTACTAATTGCACTTGAGCCACATGAATGTAGTCATTCAAACCACTTGCAAGGTTTCAAATTCCTTTCCTTTACCATTACATACCTCTGTTCCTTGGAGAAAAGGGAAAAATGTTACATAATGTCTCTTATTTCTGCTCAGTCCAAGAAAAAAGAACCATGGATTCACGTTACCACTTTGAATTTATGATTTAGATTTAATCACTCTTGTACAAAACAGTCTAGGCACCATAATTTAAGTGAAGGAAACTTCCTCTAGTTCCTCCATCATAAGCCTAGCTGTTTAACTAATTATAAAGTAGATTTCTGCAATAGTTCCCATTAAATTTTATGAGATTGGGACTGAACATTGGTTCTATTTTTTCATTTTTATAAGTTTTTACAACTCTTTATTCGATTTTTATTCATCTCATATGTATTAGAAATATGAGCTGATAGCATCTTCAGGTAAACGCAATTAAATTAGATTACACTGAATATTTCTTATTTATATCTTGCCAGTGTCCAGGTGATGAGCTCATAATACATTTATAGATGCTCTTATTACCTACAATATTTATTATTCTCTGTTAAATTTGAAGACAAAATAATTGTGGCAAATAATTCAATATTGGAATTTTCATAGAGAAAAACTAAACCAAAATTAATTCTTCTTCTCTTCATGTTTTTTAAAAGGGACTATAGAGGCAGAGAGATTCTGAACTCATTCCATGAAATTATATCATGAATTATATCATGATTATATCATGACATTGCTGAACCAGAGAGAATACTGGACCAGCTCTGATTAATGGAGGTATTTCTGGAGTCTTGTTCTGTCAGCTCAGTGATATGTTTTGTAAACATGTGCTGTAAAATTCTGGTGCAAAATTAATCCCCTTTACCTACTTTACAAAACTGAAGGGTAAGTGCATGGAGGAGATTCAATGAAAAAAGAAAAAAACTAGGTTTGACTAGAGTGCAAGCTCTGCTCTACTATTTTTACGGTATCTGTGAAGTATACTGATTAGGAAGATGTTTTTCCTCCTACATGGAAGAAAGAATGCCAGAAGTACAATAAGCATAAGAAACAGCTTGGCAGAGGGGCTGGCATTTCAGGAGTACTAGTGGGGGAGAAGAATTGGATAACCAGATTACAGAAACAAAATGACTTCCCAGCTAATTAATGCATGTTCAACTGGAAATAAAACCCAACCAATTTATACACATTTGTGTGCGGTATGTTAGTAGCAAGTAACAGGTTCGTAATGTTGAAGCCACTGAGATTCCTGATCTTTTAATAAGTTCAACATTTGGAGAGCAAGTGTTTTGGGGTGCATAAAGCATCTTGCAGAACACATCTGTTGCATATGTTTTTACTATGTTGCTGCCTGCCTAATTAAAGGATTGTCTTTAAAGCACAGATGAAAATGAAAGAAAGATGTGCTTCTTGCAGTGCTGCAGAAACAACCAACAGTATCTTGGAGACTGTAGGCTGCCTGCAGTTTTTTACGTCCTCTTTGCTCTAACACTGGAGGAATCACAATTTGTATTACAGACAATAATCTTAACTGTAAGTTACGTAAAAGTCAAAGTGATTGTAAGAGAGTTATGGTGGCTGATTTAAAAATTTGTACTTAGAAACAAAACAATACACTGGTTACCTTGTTTTAAGCTGAGAACTTTGGATAATCAATATTCAAAACTCATTTATGAGCTTGTGTTTTGTATAATCCAGATATTACTTCAATTTAGTCTACTGTCAGTTTTGTAAAAGTAGTATTTATTTTACTTATGTAAATCATGCAGATTTCACTCTAGCATGTAAATAATCATCTTTGGAAAATACACAAATACAAAAATACAAAATATACAAAGTCATATCAATGTTTCTCTTTAAGGGATGCACATATCTGGAATTTGATTTAATTCACATAGCATATATCTGCTTATATCAAATCATTAATGATTAAAAACCAAACATCAGGCATAACTTTTTATTTATTTGCATTACACCAGAGGTAATGCTTACTGCAGTTCTGGGGACTCAGCAGCAGCAGCTGGATTGCTGCCCATCTCCACACTTAGATCTGGGCCACGTCAGTCCCTATAGCAAAAAGATTTTCAAAGGGAAGGGCTTGGTTCTGTTCTGGGCAAGGAATAACAAAAATGATGCCAGTTGGAACAAAGTTTTCATTGTGAAGCTCCTGACCTGCACAGATTAAAACTGACATTTATAAGCATGAGCTTATATATATTTCTCTCAGAAGCTACGGGGCTTAAAATGCTGAAGGTAAGATCGGATTAGGGAGAGGCCCAATATTACTTCCTGACTACAAGCTATAAGCAATAAAAAAATTCAGCCACCTGTAACCAAAAGATGTTTTGTACCACAAGCACACCAAACTCTGCTGCTTAGGTACAACACTCCTCATTCAGTGCCACGACACGGCTCTCTGCTATCTCAGTACAGCTTGGTGCAGGTGCCTTGCACCAAAAAGAATTTCAACCTTCCTGAATGTAAATAAGATGTGGGTTTAGACACATTACGGATAGATGGAGATAATTCATTTTTGGAATTCAAATAATACAGAAACATGAAACATAGAATAGGAAATAAGAAAGCGATTTTCTCTTTACGCACATGGATGTATCCTGGTATGAGGAAAACAAAATGTGTTATTGGGCCGAACAATATTATAGGATTTTTACACTAATATTAAAAGACAAAAGAAGTTGAGACTAGGAGCTAACAAATTTTATGAGAAGCAATTAATTAAAAAGAAAAATCATGCATGCTAGCTAACCATCTGCCATCAAGGGAACAAATTTACCTGATATTAATTTTGAAGATAAACACAGAGCTGAAATACCAGATTGCACATGGCAAACTTTGAGAACAAAATTATTCCCTTGCAAAAGGAAGCAATATGTCCCACAGCATTTAATCTAACATCTTTCACACAGCTCCGCTGTCTGGAAATGGAAAACAGGACAGAATTTGTTAGAAATAGGTGTTTCACCCACACAGAAAACTCCTAGCTAATATTTCAGACCTACCAGACCCCTTCTCACCTTTCCTCCACCAGCACCTGGTACAACCTAGGAGTGTGCTGCCCCATGCAGCTACACAAAGAAAGAAACTGAGAAATTTAAAACATTCTGGATTGAAGGGAGAGGTCCATACTATAATTACAGGCAATATTTGGTTACTTGATACACTGTTGATTCAGAAATTGAAAACAGGAGGGTACTCCCATAAAATTAGTTGCTAAACTAGGATCAAAATTCAGCTTAGTCACATAAATTTTGTTCATGGGGTTAGGAAATGCTACAGCAGCAATCCATACAAGAAAAAAAAGGTAAGAACACAGGAAAAAGATTATTTCTGGAAAAGGTGGACACTGTAATGCTGTTCTGCTTCTGACTACCAGAGTGAACTAGATGAAAATGACGGTTTCAGTTCAACAAATAGCAACTTTATTGCTTAGAAAACAGCAACAGATATATTTTGAGCTCTAATATTTTATGCATAATGTTTTGCATAGAGATAGCAAACTATTTGACAGTGGTCCTGAATCAGCAAAAACATCTCACAGATTTCTCAACACTTCAATGACACAGATTCACTGTGTCAAACTCTGCTCTCATTTGTGACAATATAAATACGGAGTCACTCTGCTTCGGAGGAGGTGGTGACAGTTAATAAGCTTTATTTAGAAAGGCTCCCTGCAAATTACTCTAAATAAATTGCATTAGCAATGTGTTTTTGATTTCTGTTTAGCTGCACTAATAGAAGAGAATTTCCTGACTGGGACACAGTGCTGTCTGTAGGACTCACACAACTACGACAAAGTCTTATAATAATCAGAATTGCTACTGTGAGACGTTTGTAGGCATCATGATTCTTTTTTTTCTGACATTACAAGATGACACTGTTGGCCTTGGACATACATAGGAACATTATATCTTCAGCTCCTGTCTTTCAGTCATAAAGCAAATGTAGACTTCAAAATGCATACAATTCCCATCCACGCACACGCATGCATATATATTAAACATGGACTCATAAGAAGTTGTTTTGTAGGAACAAATATGGCACAAACTCCCACAAACTGAAAACTTTTGTGTCCCTCTCAGTTACAAATCCTCCACTGACTTCTAGCATCACAGAGCTTCTCTCTCTTGCTGAGAGTTTTACTTCCATTACACGAGGATAAACACAAGCAAATCTCCACTTTGGAGAGCCTGGTAGGGCCTCTAATGGGCCAATTAAAAAAAACCCTTAGATTTGCTCCTGTCTCTTCAGCTGATTCTTTCACCCTTTTGCTCCCCTTACTGGCAGTGAAGGTACAACAGTTCATAGTCTTGACAGTTCAGACGATTGAATTAAAAACAACGTTAATTTATCTTTATATTTGATATTATACCAGTTAGCAGACTGGAGCTATTTTGTGGACAGCCTTCTGTTGTCTTACAGTCCATCAGTGGCTCAGAGACCATGGGCTGAATAACATTCCTGTAGAAATTATATGAACTTCAAGCATCACATTGATCTCTCTCACGCATGCAAACACCCACAAACTGTCTGTCTCTATTTTTTTCGTGAAAAATAATTGTCAATACGTTTATTTTTAGTTATTACGTTTATGCATTATTGGCAGCATGGTACTAAAAGATTATCTCAGTGATTTCTACGAGTCATGCATGGCTCCAATGGACAAGAATTATGGGGCAGCAGGCAGAATCTGACAAGCTTTTTCATTCCTTGAATACCATTTCAGTGAACACCTCCATTTATTTCAGTGGAGGTACTCATTAAGTTTCTCAGTTTGGAGTATTGGAAACGAGTTCTTTCTAGACAGGTAAGAGTTTGGATGAGAAAGTTTGTACTTTTTAGTCTTATGGAAAAAAGGAAGTGCTGGTTACAGTGAATCAGGACACCATGTCATAGACTTGTTTGAATGACTTGTTTGAATTCAGTTATGTAGCTTCTCACTTCAGATTGCTTATGGAAGGGTCTTCCATACATAACCAACACCCTCTACATCCATACCTCATTAGTCCAACCATGCTCTGAAAACAAGAGAAACAGCAGCTCCTCAAAAAGTTCTCTTAGTGGGAGCTCTAAAAATCTGTGTTTTAAGATTCCAGTGGAAAGGATCAAGTGCATCTGAAATTCAGATATTGCTTAAGCGCACTGCATATTTTAAATGGTTACCTCTGCACAACCGCAGGACTTTTGAGCACTGCTCTTGAATTCATTGCAACTCTGAAATTATTCCTATGGGATTTGACCTCAGGAAGACCCAAATGTTCCTAACTCCTCACAGCTCCCAAGATTACAATTCCATCAATTCCATCATCTACAACTTCAGTGCCCAAACATCACAAGAAAGACAGATTTATTCTGTCTCCTGATTTTGAAGACAGAGGAGAGGGCAGTCCTCAGTTGGAGGATTCCAGGCCTCCAAAGACACACCCTGCACCTCCCGCTTGGCTTTACACACCTAGTCCTTTGCCATTCAGATCAATGAATATTTATTTACCACAGAGAGAGCACCAAGAAAATCTGGTTCCTATCTGCAATTGTTCTATCAATGGAAAAGCTCTGTGTTTGCAGAGATCCAACTATCCACCAGGTGTAGATGTGGGCAACGCATTCTAGACAAAATGAGCACAAAGCTGTACAGCACTGGATTACCTTTTGGGGCTAGTGGGGTGGTGGCAGAGGAGATGTTCTTCTGTTCCTTACATCAGTTTTGAGTTTAACCTTGATGACTGAGATGAGATTCATTACACCAAAAACAGATAGATTGTTTCAAGTAAAGAATGCTCCCGACATGCATCTAGCCAATGCATATCTCATGTCTAATCTACATCAGCACACACGGCTCTCCAAATTTTGGATCCTGTGAGCTTCCCAGGAGAATATTTGCTCTAGCAAAATGATAGACTTCAAAGCAGATGAGACAAAAGAGATTAATTCTGTAATACTTCCATTTTAAAAGTATGACATTTGAACAAAGTATCTCAGGCTGCCTAATTACGTTTTTCTCCTTTCATGATATTTTCTAGATTAAAGCTAATTGAAAAAAGTGGTCTAATCATTTCTAAGCTATGCTGCTCAAATTCATATTGATTATCAATATGATTAAGGTTCATTTATTATAGTATTATTTCTAGCAAGGGTACCAAAATTGGGAGGCATTGTTAATCTTCTGTGTACATCTCAGCTGTTAAAACAAGATGAGTTTATTACTTACAATAGATGAAAATATAGTACTATATACCTCCTCTTTTTCAGCATTTTTTTCTTAGAAAAAATCTTTTATCTATTTAAATATTCAATTTCATCCCAAAATGATCATCTCTCAGCTCAATACTTATTCATTTCATAAAACTATACAATAAAACACTCCGATGCTATGCTAAGCTGCCTAAATTTGCTTAACTGGAACCACACAGTTAATGTGCCTCTTTTGGAATGCAAGGCTGATCGTTCCGAGCACAAAGGGGAACTTTCTATGGCACTGTTCACTGCACGCTGGACTATGAAGAAATGTGATGACATGGTCAGATGATCTTAGATTGCCTGACCTTAAAAGTAACTCACCTCAAATGACATTGGGTAAAACTTTTTTTGGATGTCTGCTTTGCACATGCAGTGGAAGATACCTTGCGTTGAATGGAACCTACAAGAGGTCACAGGAGCTATCTCATTTAATTGTTCATCATTTCCTTTTGAAAAGTTCAGTAGGAACAAGAAAGGTTCTTTTAATGTCTGAATGTTGTCTATTAGCTTTAAAGGAGAAAAGGCTGTGAACATGCACCAATGCAGTCACGTGCAGTACTAGGGAAATCAACAACCACTAAAAAAAAAAAAAAGAAAAGTAAAAGCACTGGGAGCAAGATAAACCTGTTCACTTAAAGATCAGGGCATTTCTTTTGGTCTGTCATCTTCCAGAAATCATAGCTTTCCTTCCCACTCATTTATAAAGAGCTGTTTCTTTCCCCCCAGTAAGCTAGCAATGCCTTTACCTCTGACATGGTTGCTTCTCTTTAAATCTTTACTGTGCTCCAACCAAAGAGCTACTCGCTGCCTCCTGTGAACAAATACAAGACTTAATAACTTAATAAATAAAAGACCCTTATCAATTACAATTTTCCTTTCACCAAAGAGACAAGGCAGGGCAGCGTGGCAGGGCCTTAATCCCAGTCACTTACCATCACCAGTCACTTCGTGATCTTTAGAAAATAGTGCATTAAAGTTGCTTTACTCTGGGTAGCCTATGATTCATACTGTAAAATTATACAAAAAAACATCTCTAACGTTGAACTGAAATACACAATCTCACAGTCTGATATTTCTGAAATGTTGATTCTTTAGGAACAGCAGTTTTAGAAATAGAACTCGAATAACTGGTATTTATTTAACATTTAGCTAATAAATAGGAATATTTATTCACAAAGATTAAAAAATATTAAAAATACTTCATTGTATTCTTCTCACAGAATTAAATTCAAAGTGTTTCAGACCGCAACCTTTATAATCTTTCTTAAGTATGAAATTTATTCACTGAATTCTACAGCACATAACTAACATTTCATAAAGTGAAAAGTCTCAATGGCTTTCAGCAACTTTTTATTTTATCTTCCAGTTGGTAGTCATGGGCGATGGGTTAGCTGAAATACTTTTTTTGGTTCATGTATCTATTTGCTTCAAACAACAAAATGAGGCCATCGTTCAAGAAATCACTTTGACGCTCATTTAATTTTAAGCTTTCATATTTAATTGAAAATTCTGCATACTGGTTCATTGAAGACTGCATAGGTTTGTACTATGAATAAGAATGTGCATTGACAACAAAATGGGTATTTCTAGGGATTACAGCAATTGTACAGCCTCCCAAAGGAGTGGCTCAGCGGAGAGATTTGTTTTCTCCCTCGTACACCTCGCTTTTCCCTTAGCTAAACCATGCTCTGACACATTGGAATAGTTGGTGACAGTAACGTATCTGATTGCTCAGATGTAAGCAGCTCATCCAAATTCACTGGAGGAAAATTGTATACCTACATAGCTGTAAAACTAGAATGGATTCTGTGTGGTCACTCTTAGAGTATCCCAAGAAACTCTCCACTGAACTTCTCCACTGAACATAGAGAGATTTTGTTTAGTGTCTTCAATATCCCTTTCACTGACAAACACGGTAAAAATTGGGACACCAACAGGTAAAGCACGAGTCAAGAATGTATTGTAAAACTAGTGATGGCTAAGGGAAGGGAGGCAATGGCAAAAATTATCTATAATTCCATGAACTGAATGATTCCAAGTATACAGAAAACAGAACACAGTGACAGCACATGAGAAAGAAAGGTCATAAAAAGATGTATCATGAAGTAAAGAGGGAAATTTTCAGAACTGAAACTTCTTCTCCACATCATTTAATACAATTTTTTCAAGAGAACATCTAGAACAAATAACCAAGTATGACTCATAAGTTCATCAAATATTTATAGCAAAGGTCTACATATTATAAAAAAAGAAAAGAAAATTTTGTGGGAGAGGAATGAAGTTTCTAAACTGAAATATTATTTCCTAAATACTAAAGAAGAGAATATATAATGTGTGGGAAGGAGAAAGGGCTCCCAGTCACTGGTGACAGCAAGTATCAGAGACAACTCTGGAGCAGCTGAATCTTATGCAACTGGTAATTGCTGTGAGCTAACCAAGAAGAATGTTAACCCATTTATTTCACCTGCAGTTCAGATTGGTAGAATGTCCATCGGGCTGTCAAAGAGTCTAGATGTCAAGTACATTTCAGGGTCTTTTTTGTGGTTTCCCAAATTTCTGTCACATCACAGCATCTCCTAACAAATTCCTCAGTCACTATCAATTGCTGTATGATAAAAGCCAACTCATCAGTGTACATTTTACATTTCTCCTTAACTGATTCTCAGTCCAAAATGTTTATCCCAATATTTATCACAAAGTGATTTTTAATGGCATGTTACTGACAAATATTTGTGTTAAAATAGCACCTAGTGTGGTACCCAAAAATTAGGGCTAAATTATGCTACATCACACATAAACACAGTAAGAGAGAATCTCTGTTGAAAAGGATGATGATTTTAAGGCAGTCTTGAGATGTTATTAATGTACATAAAAAGGTCTGAGATTCAGTGATAGGTCACATCTTACAAGTGAGAGGTACAATTTAAATAACATAATTAAATGAAATGCTTTAATACTAATCAAGGCTAGCACTAAGAGACACGAGAACTTCTCTCTTTCAAAGAAAAAAGTTTTTCTCTCTCTGCCATTTCCATAAATCTTGCTGTAGTATTTGCACACTTGAATGATACTTTTCATCTTGGTTTTAATTCAATAATACTTCAATAAAAAAACAAGGTGTTTTATCAAAGCATATTCCTCTAGAAATCACGTTTTAAATTTTATGTCTTACTTTTATTCCTTCAAAAGAGCTAATCAACATTTATTACAAAGCTTTGTGGTACATAAATAAGCATAGTATTAGCCTTATGTTTCATTGCCTCATTGCCTCTGCTTTAGAATACACATTACTAAGATTTCTAGGGAAAGATTTGTTGTTTTTTTTTTCCTTTAATACACAATGAAGCTTTTTGGGATTTTCTTAGCTATGTGATACTGTCAGCTGATGCTCCATTATCAACATCTGAACTCCAAAGATGTTGCCTTTGTTTTCAGAGCAGTGACAGTCAGTATGGCATTGCTTTAAAATGCAACAGAAGCACATGTGAGGGAATATGACATTTATAAGTTTAGCAGGCTTCAGGATGTCTGCAGCCAAAGGGAACATACTGTGTCTGCCTGTTCAAGGAGAGCACTGGCAGACTGGACTGCTCGTACCTGGCCATACCTAGCAGGGAGGAGAAGGTAAGAAAAGTGCTGGAGTGCCACGTTCAGTGCGTGAACCAGACAGACAGGTGTTTCTTTACACTGAATCCAGTGCTAATTTTATTTATATAGCTTATTTATTTACTTATGAAATAAACTGAGAATTCTAGTTAATGAATTTACAGGAGCATCTCTACTTGAAAGTAGATCTACTCCCAGGTTCTTTAGTTTTTCTCCTCTATAGAATACAATGAGGTGGGAATCAAGTTTCTGTGGCAACTAGCATTCTAAACTTCACCAAATTTTAATTAATAAAACTTCACTGCCTTGTAAACAATCGTCTTTTTCAGCTGAAACTTGCAGAGAGCTGATAGCTTTGAAAGAGTTGAATGGTTTCTTAGAACTATGTTTTCTCCCAGCGGAGCACAAATTTCAACAGATCTACGCTTAGATCATTAGCTGGAAAAATAAATAAAAATAACAACATAAAGCTCTGAAATTGCAGATCTGAGTGTGTGATTTCTAGCTATGCCACAGGGAGAAAACTAAAATATATTATGTTTATGATATGCCAATCCTTGGCTCATTTACATTTGTGTTAACTCAATTAGAGGATTATGCAGGTGACTTTTTTCTTTTCTTTTTTTAACCAAAATACATTTGTGGATAAAATGCAAACAGTGCTAAGGGAACTGTAAGTATTCATCACTCTGCAGTAAGTTTCCAGACATATTAATTAATATACCCAAGATAATAATATACTTTATGCAACCTTTTGTTCAGATAACAGTGTCTTCATGCAAGCAGGACATCATGTACTATAGAAAGGGTCACGAGAAGACTTCTATGAACTCAGTACTCTGTTTTTGTGGAGATTTATCTATATGAGATAGCCAAAGCTCTAGGCACACAGCACATAAAAACATCCACGTTGGAGGAGCAGTTGGGTTATAAAGGCAAACACACACAAGCTAGGAAATGCTGTCTCTAAGGTAACTTGCATAAACTCACCTTGACTTTCTTTTGCTTAAACAATCAGACGCAATAATGCTGAGGGACAGAGAAAAGCCCATGAGGACAAAAAAGGATCCTGGATTCACTCTAAGGTTTGAGCAAGGCACAGAACACAGAGTACAGAGAGCTGCTGTAGGGCGGCCCGTGACACTGGACCCAGCCTGCTGGAGGCTTCCATCAGAACCACAGACTTTTCCCCAGAGCGGATGAGACTGCTCAGCAGCTAGCATTGCCAATTAGGCAAAAAGGCTTCTCCTGTCTCCTGCCCTGTAACACCCAGAGCAAGGATGTGGCAGTGGCTGTCACGGCCTCCAGAGGCCAAGCAGCACAGATGGGGATGCAGCTGCTGGGTCCGTGCTTCCCCATTCCCTGCAGGAGGGGCACCACGGGGAGGGCCGGAGCACCTGGCTTTCCGGGCCAGCAGGGATTTGGCTGTGACAGCTCAGCTCCTGTCAGAGTGGATGCTGCAAGAGAATGCTGTTGGCAGAAGCTGCTGCCAGAGAAAGGTGGCCAAGGGATAACCAAGCACGGATGCTGCTACAGAGGGGATGTGAAGTGTAACACAGGGCACAACTGAGAGCCAAGATTCAGCTCCAGAATAACTCAGTGTGGATTATTCTGAGGTTTGTGATCAAAATCTTCATAATTCACACTTTTTTTGTTGTTGTTGTTTCCTAATCTCTACTCTCAGCCTCCAAATCTATTTTCCCCCTTATGCTTTTCAACTGCCTGTCTCCTTGATCTGTTGATTCTAGAAGAAAATCTATCCACTCACCAGCTCTCAGTTTCACTCTCCTGTTTTGCAAAGTCTCTTTCCAGTATCCTTTTCCACTGACATTGTTCCACGTGTTACAAAAGGCAAGGGAAGCATGCCCCATTCTGCTGGTGCCTTGGGCTAGAGCAGTTCTGCATAGGCTGAGTGAAAGCATCACATACTGATCTGTCTTTCACAGTGTAACAAATCTAAACTATTTTCCTAATGAAGAAAAGAGAAGGTACTTCTCCAACATCAGGTCAACATTTAAGCTAAATTTCAGGTGCCTACTGTAAAGGCTGTCAGTCCCAGCTTGTTTTAATTTGTATATTTCTGGGGGAGAAAATCCTACTTCTTAGCTGAATCATTGCGGTTGATACTCTTGAAAAACACAGCCTCAAGCAGATACCTGACATTGCAATTTTCAGACAGTGACTTAAGTTTGAAAAAGCTAAGAAACCCTGACAGCAAGTTCTTACAACAGGACGCATTGGCCAGCCATCTATAGGAGCATTACTAACAACCCTAATGCATTATCCCAACAGAGTTGTCATTTCATGGAGAAAGACTTCTCAGACACAGGCAGCTTGTGAAGATCATCCACTGTCAGCTCAAAGACTACAAAGCCAACACAACCTGATCCCTAAGCTGCACAGGTGATTCTCTCCATGAAGCATTATAACCACAAACTAAATTTATTTCCAAATTACCTTACCTTATGATATTTTGCTTATAACCTCCCTTATTAGCAAACAGTCATTTCTAAACATTACCCAGGGGCAACTAAAACTGGCAAAACAAAGAAGAAACATATGCTGACTTTGATGTTGTTGTTGTCCCTCTGGTTCCTGTTAATACTTTGGAGAAAAACATCTTTGAAAACTAAGCAGTGAGAGCGAGCTGCACACACAGAAGCTCACATTCTGAAGAAGCCAGAAGGCACCAGATAAAAGCCTGATAAAAAGTAGGTCAGCTAATGATTCACAGCATCCAGTGCTCACAGAACCCTGCTAACAACAGCAGGGAAGACGCAAATGCAGAAGCTAACGTCAAAATCTTTAATATAGACAAAACAGATATAATGGAAGCTATTGGGTACGCACACATCTGGGGATGGAAATCAGATGTCGAGAATAGAGCTCTTTTGGTTAGGGTCCACTGGAAATTCCAAAGTCCAGGCACAGGCTCCCAGCTGCTTCCAACGTGGGTGCTGGTTGGTGACGTGAGGTCTGTGAACCCTCATGTTTCCTATTACACAGGCTCCCTGGTACAGCTTCCTACCACCCCTGGTCCTTTCTCTTAGTGAAGACAGGTAATGCTCTCGGTGGTAGCAAATACGGTGATGACATATTTGGCAACATCTCAGCTTTCTGTTGGGTGTTTTATCAACGACTTAGCTTCACCCACATGGGAAAAATCATCCTGAGAGGGCAGATAACCAACACAGAAAATAAAGGACTAAGAACATAACTCATTAGTTAAGGAAGCCTTCTGTGTTTACAGACACCCTTAAAACTGCTGGTAACAAGGATCCTTAAAGTCCTTGATAGGCAAAGCATATACATTTATCAGTGAAGCATCTTGCATCCTGATTCTGCCGTGAGCTTATTACGATGCTCAGGTGAGCTGATAGGAACGAACAGTGGTTTCATTTTGGGATTCTAGTGTTAGAAAGTGAAATTTCATCAGCATAAACAAAGGTGGCCTAAAAGTACAGAAGCCCTCAGACACTCTTCCATTCAGCAGGGCTGACACACAAGCTCGCGGATATTTTTCCCTTTTGCTGTTTGTGAGTGCATAATAAGCTTGCGGCAACTGCAGCAACTGCTTAGAAGCAAAAGGAGAGTAATTTATTTTAGTTATGTTTTGATGTCTTTTGGCAGCTTAAAGCCAGGAGAGTCAGCTCCCTTTGACCAGTCGGTTGTCCCCAAACCACAGGCAAGGACTTCATGGACCACACTCTGAGAACTTTTGTGGCAGACATTATTGATTGCACAGTTCCTTTTGCACTGAGAGGGAAGTCTGTGACATTTATTACCGTAGCAGCAATTCTGTGCCAACTCATTCATTTTATTTTTTTGACAGAGCATGTATTTATATAAATTACAACCAATTCCTGAGCAATAAAGAGCCTTCAATAGAAAATCCACCAACATTTAGTTGAATTTCCAGGATTCCAAATCCTAATCAACCCTGGGTCAGAGAGTTTGTCTTTTGTTAAGCAACGTCAGTTGACATCAGCTGAAAACTTGGCCTATTAGCTCAGAGGTCAAGGCTCCTAAAAGAATTGTTCTATTTCCAAAAGTGTGAATTTATGGCCAATTTTACTTTGACAGATTCTATAAACAGAACTAAAAGCTCTAACACAGAGCTCAGACCTGATTAATTTCTACAATCACAACCAGGCGCTAAATCTCCAAAAGCTTAAAATAAAAACTGATCAGAAATGCTGTGTTATTTTAACCAAATGTCAAAAAATTAAAATACTCATTAATCCAACTGAAATTCTTTCTAAAAGAAAAAGCAGTACTTTCAGAACATTTTCATTTTTTTAAAAGAAAACAAGTCTTGAAGAGCCAAAACTTCATCAAATTGCACTTACCATACAAAAGCGTCTCAGTTGATACCTCAACACACACAACCACCATTCCAGTACACTGCTGAAATTTCTTTTATAGAAAACATTCTCCTTTTTTTTCTTCATGGGAATTCAGGACCAAAAAAAAAAGAGGGAAATTAAAAATTAATTTTGTACCAAGATCTACTTAGATTAAGGTTACTACAATATTCTTTTTGAATATTTATTCCCTCAGGATTCAGTGGTCCAATTTAATTGCTGTTAATTAATTAATCTCCACTGATTTCACCGTGCTTCTTCCAAAGAATTTTATTTTTATTTATTTAAAATGTTGGCATATGCCATTAAAAATTCTCAGTTTTTAGATTCATTCCATTTGCTTGAGGATTGCTATGCAAGAGAGGAGAAAAACACCTCTGGCAAAACATATTTTTATTCCTGCACAGTAAAAAGATGAAGTAGTGCACACACTTGTATTCAAAGCAGATCTCAATCTAACCTTGGCTTAGTATGTGATTAAAAAAGATTAAAATGAAATATATTGATGATTTTTTTGATTAATTAATATGAATTTTAGCTGGAGGAATGTGTCTTGTTACCAGCCCTCCATCAGAGACATTCTTTTCTCAAACTCCTTTTCACCCAGCTAAATACAAAGGTCTCTGTGACACGAATAACAACGCTTTCCGACATATTAGCACAACATTAGTGCATCATATTTTGCCCAGGAAGTGATAAGGTGTGTGCTGTGGTCTCCTTCGTTCTCAACAAGTGAGGCTACGATTCATTCCCCGAAGCCTTTCATCACCCTGGAGTCACTCAGCTACTGCACAGGCTCTGCCAGCTGGAGACAAACAGCATGCACCGCTCTCCTCTATGTGCTTTTTTAGAATTTGTGACCTGCTGTGCTTTCCAGAGTTAAGAGTGATGCTCTGACACTTAAACTCCAACCTCCCCCTCCAATGAGGGCTTTGCTTTCACAAAGGCAGAAAAATTGCTGACTGCCCCATTACAGCGGGATGGTTATTGCTGCCTGGCCAGGAGATGGCTCCCCCCAGTCATGTCCAAGGGACGTGCTGGAAGCTGGGATCTTCCAGATGTTAGCCTGCTGGAAAAGTCTGAGCAGCCATGGTCACTACATGCCAAGTCTGCGATACTTTTATTCATTAGCAGGGCGCGTTGTCCTCACTGTGTCAGCTCAGGTAGGTGACCGAGGCAACGTTCCTTCCTTACCCAAGACAAGACAGCCTCCCCTTACAGGGGGGTGGATGCTGCAGATGAGGAGGAACCAAAGGCTCTGCAAAACTTCACATTTCTCCCCCAGGGGGCAGGACCCCTGCCGTAACATTGCTGAAGATTGCCATGCAGGACCAGGCTTAGAGGGGCACTCCCACTTTTCCAAGCCAGAGTTTCTCCAACAAAGCTTTGTGCCCCCAGAAAGGTTGAGGAGTCCACCTGTCTTAACTTACACCTCTGACCCCAGTCCTTCCTAGTGCTCTGCTGGTCATGAACATTTAGGATAACAGAACACAAGAGGAGTTTGTTTAGAATAGCATTTGCAATATCAATTTATGGGACTGATAATTAATTTTGGGACAGACCCAAGCTGCAAAAGGAATACATCACAGAATTAAATTGGTACAGATCCCCTATTATGGAAGCACATATAACATCATGATTTTGTACACACCTACACAGCTTATTTCCTTACAGCAAACAGGGGATATACTTTCTACATTTGTAAATTTACCTAATAGTGATATTTTGTGCATGCTCAAGAAATTGAAGGGTATGTAACAGTCCTTATCTTGAAGCTAGATAAACAAACACCATACTAAAGATCTTTCAAGTACACCAATATGAACTCTGAATTTAGGTTTATTTAATGAGTTTAACAGACAAGCTAATGGTTCCCTATGCATGCACAGCTCTGGTTTTTCAGGAGTTTCATCTGGACTGTACTAAACTGATTTGAACCAGGTATATCTGTTGCATTAAAGCACTGATCTGAACTATAAATTGTATACAATATTTAAGAGCTGATTGTAGAAATACAAAATCTCCTGACATTTTTCTCTTCATTTGATGGTTTAATTTTTCAGGATTATAACCCCAGAAAAGCAGATAGATAGCATAAAACAACAGGCAGACAGCCTGTTGATTAGCTATGTTTGCTGCTATAGCACTACCAAATGCAAACACTGCACTACAGAGCCCCTTTGCTTCACACCAACTTTACTGTTACTTTACAAAGATGTTCTTGCATGGCATTTTAGGGCAAAATAATGCTCTAATCCACTGTAAATATCTGACAAACTGATGGTTGTTCAAGGTAATTATATAATTTCAACCTTTTCTGTTCTTTATACTTTAAATCAACAAAAAATGCATTTTTACAACATTTCTTTTTTCCTCTTTATGTGCTCTTTGCATGGCTTTGTTTTCTAAAAGGAAGGGACATCAGCATAACTGAAATGAATAGCAGATGGTCTGAGTCACTTATGTGCAGCACTATCTCCCTGTAACTGTTTCCACATCTTGAAAAATCGTTCAGTTCTAAAAACAGAGGAACAAAGAACAGTACCAAATCTTCAAATCAAAGGGGAAACAGAGGTTGAACGCAGAACACAGTGTCTATATATTGCCCAAGTAAATGGAAAAGTTAACAAAAAAAATAATTAATGTTACTTAAGAAAAAATATAAAGAGTTATGAACCTGCTGGGTTCATCCTCAAAATTAAGTAAGTCTTACTGCATCATGTAATAAAAAGAAAAAAGATAAACCTCTACAGAAAGAGATATAGAAATACTAAATCATATAACAACATTAAAATACTTGAAAATGGATTCCTTTGCATTTTAAAAGACATTTTGTGATTTAAGAAAAAGAAATGTATACAGTTTCTGCTAAAATTTTACATCATGCAGCACAAAAAGGCTCCAGTCTTCTACAGAAGTACTTTGGAGCTACTGAAAGAGGATTAATGGATAATATTAGCACAGTTATTAGCCTAGATCTAAACAATGCTTTGTATTTCCTAATATGGGATAAGTGTAATCAATCTGCACTACTATCAAATACACTCAGAGAATCAGGCAGTTCTGAGCAATATGTTGGAAAAATCATGTGAGCATTACAGCAGAAGGAACAGAAGGGTGAACAGCAAGGACAGATACGACACTGGGTGACGTGAACCTCAGGGCTGGGCTGGTGCAGCAGTTCTGGTGTAAGTGTTCTTAGGAGCCACACGTTTGTATTTAGAACACCTGGTGGAATTCACTCTCCTGTATGCCCTCTTAATCACACATTCAAAAAGAGGGTGATTAAATAAAACTAACGCACTTCCCTTTGCTTAGTTCTGTAAACCCAGCATTCAGGCTCTTTCAGTAAATCTCTCTTGCACTAAACTCTCAGGAATTGTTGATACCCATTTACTCCATTTTACTATCTTTGGAATTCTGTAGACAGATGGAAATTTACTTTCCGTGACATGAATCAGCCGGAACCTGTTAACCAACCTGGCATGGCACTGCGGCCAAGCTCTGCTGAGAGGCTGGAGCACCGAGCTGGGCTTGCTGCCACATCAGTGGAACTCACAGGAACTCTTGTCGACTCAGAGGGCTTATGCCCACCTCCAAAAATACTACGTAGAGATGTCACACAATATGTACAATCGGTGATTCCCCTGTAAGCCTTTTCACACACCTGCTTGGGAGTTGTTAGATCACAAAAAAGTATGTACCAATAACTCAGTCAATGTGAGGAGGTTAAACAAAAGGGTTCTGAATCTTCAGGAGGAACTTTCCTACCTTGCAGAGCCAAGTATTGATCTATGCCTTTCCCTTGCATCAAGCCATCAAACATTCAACATATGTATTGCATTTTCAGATGTAACAGGACATGGCAATCATCCCAACAAGTGAGTAAATGGAAAATTTTATGAAACTTTACGCTTTTCCATCACATATAGAAAAACCTCATTGTCCTGCAGGGTGTCAGATCAAGATACTGTTGAAAAAATATAATTGTGAAACAAAAAGAATCAAGTTGTGCTTGGAGATTCTCTCTACCACTCCCTAAGGGAAGAAACTTTTCCCTGCTCTTTTCTCCTTCCATGAGCAGGGTTACTCATACCCTGGACTTTCTGGTGTTCAACAGTGGACCACAAATTACAGTAGCACATACTTTCATGTTATCAAAGCTACTCTCGCCAGCAAAATGGATTGAAGTGGTCTGTACAGTACCCTGAAAAAGCAGAATTTGCCTTACTTTGTCCAAGCACTGTATTTGCATCTTAATAGGTATGGACTTGACATTTAGATGTAATTTTGTACATTGAAATCTGAAGAATTAAGCCAGTTTTATTCCTGTCCATTTTTATTTTTTTAATTTTCTTTTATTCCTGTGAAATGACACTGGTTTTGACTGGCTCTGTTGGTGGTGCTGCACCAAAGAACCGCATAGTTCCTTTGAATTCATTTGGACTCCTGAGTGCTGGAGGAAAGCACAAAGCTTGAAATCAGGCACGTATTGTTTCCAGCTGAGCACCTGGCTGTGAAGCTGCCCCCCAGATTGGCACAGTGTTGATCTAAGGTTGCCTAGCTTCCTTTTATGGTTCCTCACTCTTCATTTTTCTCCACAACTCAGTGTCCTTTAACTATTTAGAGACATAATTTTTCAGCTTTTATTCATACTTTCACATTCATTCACTTTTCATTCTGGTAACCTTGCCAAAAGCAGATTTTGTCAGGTGAAGTAATTTCCATCACATTAGAGAGATTAGCTTGGCTGATGTGGGTTGTACACAAAAGGCTCAAACAAGCAGTAGTAGGCTTGTCTGACAAATGCAGGCTTAAATTCTTCTTCACCTTGGCTGGGTACAGGGAGCAAGAGACTGTCAGCTACCCACAGAACAATGCAGTGAGGCAATCAATTAAAATCAACGCAGCTTGTGGCAAAATAAAGATACCAAAAGGTTGATTTTTTCTGCTATCTGGAGCATAAATCAAACCCACAGTTAAATTTCAGAAAGCAGATTGTTTTTCCTTTAAGGGCTTACAAAAACTCCTTGTATAGGTGACATGCTTTCAGTGGCAATGATGCAATGGCAGGCTGCAGCTAGCGTTGCAGCAAGTGGCCTCTAGTGCCTGCCAACACAAACAGTCTCTGGAGCAGCACTTAAAGAAGTCCAAGTCATTGAGCAGCAAGAAAGCAATGAGGATGAAGAACCCACTGCCGCCTCCACTTATTTGCTTTTAGCTGCTCCTAGGCTTCAAAGATGGAAAGTACAACTCCACAGTATTTGATGTGTGTATGGCTACGCCTTTCAGCTAAAACCACATGGATCAGGACCTTTGTTCTAAAAACACCATTCCTGGACCAGGCCAGTATGTTTTGTCTACTGTTCTATTCTGAAAACATAGAATCGTAGAAACACCAGGTTGGAAGGGACCTACAAGATCATCTAGTCCAACCATCCTCCTATCACCATTACTACCCACTAAGCTACAAAACCACATCTCGTAGCCCCTCATCCAGACACTTCTTAAACACCGCCAGGGACAGTGACTCCACCAGCTCCCTGGGCAGGCCGTTCCAGTGCCTGACCACTCTTTGACAGAAGTTTTTCCTTATATCTAATCTAAATCTCCCCTGGCACAGCTTGTGGCCATTTCCTCGAGTCCTATCATTAGTTATCTGGGAGAACATAAGATGTCCTAAACCATTCTGACATTAGAAATAAAATATCCACCATGTGAACAACGATTTACAAAACTGTGTGAAGATACCTCCCCATTGTTCTTTTGATTTTACAGGAGTTTCTAACTAATATCCTGTTAGCAACAAAGCTGTCTCATTTTGCAACCCTAGCTGAAAACATGTTAAATTTGCCATTTCCCAAGGTTCTGAAATTAATCCAGGTGAGATTCAGCAGTCGCATTGATTTTACATTGTGATTTTTTGTTCATGCAATCTCCAAACTCAAGTCAGACCCCAGGGACCTTGAAATCCATTGTATTCAAGGAAGAGTGGGAGTAAATCAACATCATCTTAGAGTTTTGTACAGATATCTTTTCTGTAGATATTTTTTTTTGTTTATAGTCCCAAGGAAACTGCAAGCTACAATCATACGTTGTACTCAGAACTTCTTTAACCAATATTACAAAAAGTGAAAGAAATTGAACATTATTTTCTTTCTTTTTGGTCATATTTATCTGTGCTTCTTTCAATTTTGACAGCTGATATACAAAAAAAATCAGCCAAACTTTTCCTTATTCCCAGATACTGATGTAGAAGGCTTACGTGTTCAACCGTGAGGAACGGAATTTTTAAAAAATACAGAAGATAATCATCTGTGGACAGCTGACTACTATGACATTTTCTATCAATTCCAGTACTACAGTGTGGTGGCCAGGTGCAAAAATTGGCTGGCCCCACAGGGAGAGTGCCAACAGCAGAACCTTGGAAAGTGACCACATCCGTTTTTGGGAAGCAACCATTACTGACATTGTCTAGTTGGCACTGGAGACTCCGTTGGCTGGGCACTCACCTGGGACCAGTGTTTTCTTCTGGATAGGGATTTGATGTTTCTTCCACTCACCATTATAATCAAAGCTCCCCACTCAAGCACTGTATGACGTTTACACACCTGGTAATTAAGCTGTTACATCTAATCATCTCAGTATCTAAAGCATCCTTTTACAGTTTTTCAGAGAGCCATTTCCGTTTCATCAGCCGTGTTCCTCAGGATAAAGATGTCTACCAGGATACAGACAGAGAAAGTGGAAGATGAGGGCACTGCTACTTAACTTCCATTTCTATGGCAGGAATGACAAAGAGGAAACTTCAGTTTTTCATTTTTGGAATGTGATCCCTCTGTAAACAAATTTAAACCCATATTTGGAACACATGGACCCATTTTGCTGTGGTCCACTGAAGGATCTGTTTAGAGAAGTCTCTTCGTAAAAGTTCTTTTGTACAAAAAAATCTTACTTCATCTCTTTCAATTTCATACATATATATGTTGTAACTTTTTTATTCTAAATTAGGTACTACAAAGTTGCTCCACATTTGCTTAGAATTGTGCAAATTCTACACACCCCTAAAGAAGCAGTTACACCAGAATCAAGTCACCAACAATGCATTGTGAACAAATATTTTTGTATTTTCATTGCACTTCAGTTTTTATCCATTATCTCATTTTCAGCCTTCTGAATACAGAGCAGCTGGTGAAAATACTTAATTCTGTTCTATCCATCTATTCCATAGGGATTGGTGGGGCAGATAAGCAATTAGACATGCTTCTCATGAGTGGTTATTTCTTATTTGGAAGTGGTTTCTATCCACAATTTATTCCAAGCCATTTGTCATACACTTGTGCTCGTGATTATATAATTGCAGTATGGTAATGCACTTTCTATAGAACAACATTTTCCAAAATTTGCTCCTAAATTATGTTTACAACTATCCCTCCAAGGGAATGGAACTTCAAATGGGAAAACCGACTATTCTTAAAGGATATCTTTAATTGCTACAATTATGATAATTACATGAAACGTGCATCAATGAAAAAACGTGTGGAAGGTAAATATACTGGCGTATTTACAGCACTTACACATCAGGCATGGGTTAAAGCTCTGATTCATATCTTATACATGTTGGAAACTATTTCTTTGGTCAAATTTGCATTTCTGTAAAATACATCCAAACACAAATAGGATGAAAGTGTGCTTCAAATGGAGAGAGAAGCCATTTTAAGTAGCTCTGAATCCCTTTCTTTTTCCTCCCCTCCTGGCATGGCACCTTCTGAATCTTCATCTCTGAATGCTGCACAGTTGTTTCCTCTGACAGCAGTTTCATCTGTTGGGAGTTAAAACTCTGATCCTTCAAAGAATTACACGTGTTTAAATGGCCAGTCCTTGCCAACAGCAGGATTAGTCATTGTGCAAAGTTAAACCTTTGCAAGTTTTTTTCAGGTTTGGGGTATGAGGCCTGATAATAATTACCCAACGCCTCCAGCAGCACTGTCTTTCATGATTTATTCTATTACTCTCTCTGGCATAGAGCATTCTGTCAGTTTCTACCAACCCTATGGACTTTATGCATGCTACCTTATACCCCACAGTGCAGTCAGCACCGCCACTGCTTTGAGAGCAGTGGATTTACCTTTGCATGGGACTCCTGCTAAGGCTGACATATAAAGAAGGAGGTAGACTGTAAATCAGCTCTCACTTTCCAAAAGACGAGGGAGAGAGCTCAAAAACAGTCAGATTTCTTTTCTTCACATGAGCTCCTATTGCATATCTGCTTCACTACAGACAGCCAGAAGAGCGTTAATGGGTATGGTGCCTATGGGGAGAAGTCTTCGTCATTACTGTCCTGCCTTACCCTCTCTACTATAGCACACAGCTGAGATGGGACCACAGATCAATTTAGTGAAAATTGAACTGTTTTGTCTAAGTGTCTCTGCTCAAAAAATGAGAAGAAACTGCCTGCAACATGAAGTGGCATCCCTGCCCACAGCATTGGTGACTTCAGAACTCCTTTTATCCCTACAGGCAGAGCCTGGATCAGAGGCAGAGCCTTGTGTTTCTTGAGAAATCCAGCAGTTGTCACTGGAGTTGAAACATGATCAAGCAGCTTTACTGTTCTTGCATCACACAGAGGCACACATCCCATGCAGAACATGTTGCTTAGTAAGTACTTTGCACAATGCTGAGCTAACCATTGGTCCTACACACCGATGCTGTTGTCACGGTGCTCAGTTTTCTTCCTGATAATGGAATAAAAATGTCTCTATAGTCCACCAACGTTGGCCTTATCATTAGGAATTTATAACACGAGAGGCACTCGTACCATACGATACGAATGCTACCACATGCTAGACATTTATTACTATCCCAAAACAGCACATAAGGACAGGAATTGATGAGAACAGCAGTTGGTTCTGGAAAAAGGCTTCCTGCGTACATTTTTGTTGCTACAAAATACTCTACGGTTTTGGTTTTTCCTGCCCCCACCAATCTACCCAGCCAAGCCTTTGTGACTACAATATAGGATTCCATTCTATCCCAAAGAAAATTCTCTAGTTTAACCTTACCTGGAACTATGCCTCCTACTCCACCTTTTATTTTTAATTTCCTTTTCACACTTGAATGATCTTCCTTCGTGTTTGTGTATTACCAAGAATTTCTCAACTATTTTCACATCAACTATTTAATTACATTTTTGCAGCTTGCTTTATTTATTTAATTTTAAAGCTGCAGCATAGGAAAGTCTCTGAACTGCAATTTAAATTCAGAATGAAACATTTTCAGTTCTTTCAGCTGCATATTGCTGGGTTTTACTACATTACAAGTCTATCAAGTCTTCCATTTACGTGCTGCTCCCTGCACTTAGGTACTTCCAACGTGCACAGCTCAGACTGTACAGCCCAGTGATGCACACAAGACTACAGAAAAATCTTGACTCATCTCTGAGGTTCACTGACTGCAGTTTCCTTCCTACACTTGTTCTTCCTGTACTCTTAGTTAGAAAATTTGTTTTGTTGTTTTGGGATTTTACTGTGCTCCATTTTCTCCCTTCCTCTCAGACCTCAACAGCCATATAAGATTTACTTGGAATTTCTATGTGTCGTGGCAGGAAAAAAATGCAGAAGTACAAGTTGTGCATCTAGTACTGCCCTGGGACCCTGAATCCCCTCCTGTCCTCCACCCCTCCATTGAGATAGCAAGAGGTACTGACATATGCTCCCTTCTCCCAGTTAAAAAAAATATACTGCATTTCTAAGGATCCACTCCTTCCTTCTTCTCCTTCATAAAACTGCAAAAAGTCAGGCTGTGTGTTAATTAAATCTTATTTTGCGTAACAGCCTAGGTGATTATTTAATTGTTTGCACCTGTTACTTAAGAGTTCCTGTCTCATTCAGTTAATTAGACATATTTATAATCTGATATAAGCTCCACAAAGTCAGTAAGACTTTTTCAAAGGATTTCTATCAGCTGCCTAAAAAACAATGTCACATCATTTTTGTCCCTGCTTCCAAAATGTGTTGAAAAATATTCAATTTCCTATTCTGCTCAAACTTGAGCATTCTTAACGTTTTGTAGCGGGCATGAAAAACCCTAAATTTACTCAAAGATTGCTGGAATCATATTATTTTCCTGTGTTTACACAATTTTTATAAAGGTTAATAATTAATTATATCATGTTGCCCTTCAGATTTATACCAGACACTGACTTTGCAACAGATTAAACAGCACTTGTTGACCTTTAGTATGATGGACCTTCCTGGTGATTTGAGAAGTCCTGGTACAACTTATTTCTGTTTGAGATCAGAGATGCTCTGCTTCAGTATGCAAACTCCATTTTGATCTTACATCTCATCTTCCTTCTCTTCTGCCTTTCAATTGGCATCTTGTGCTAAAAAAAAATAGCTCTCTTCACTTTGATGATCACTTATGTAAGTGGTAACTCTCAAGAGAGAGCCCAGGGTAAATCATGTCTAAAGTCTGAACTTTTAGAAGAGGGAATTAAATGCTACTGGTTGGAGGGGAAATGTAACCGCAGTGAGACTTGTCTCAGAATCTCTCCATAAACCGAGGTTTATAAAAGGTCAGGTTTCTGAGCCATTTAATGGCACAAGAATAATATAGAAAGAAGCTTGACTGTAAAAGAAACCATGTAAGAAAGAAGGGAAAGGATCCCAGAATTCTTAGAGAAAATCTCAGAACTAATTGAAAGGTGCTAAAGAAGACGAGAAAAATGTAAAAGTACTTTTTTGTTTTGTCTAAATTTTGAAAGCCAAAGCAAAGAGTAAAACAGCTTCTGTAACCTTGACAAAGCCTACACGTCTATCATTTCCTACATCACATCTTTAATGAAAAGAAGCACAGATTACTCACTCACAGAATTAGAGCTGTAGTAAAAGGCTAACAATTTCTAATTTTGTCACTGTTAAGGAAGATATTCCAGTGCATGTAAGTCCCAGCAGTAGCTTTTAATTGGGCTCTAATTCAACGCCCTGGTTAAGCGCTTTTCTGAAAGAAGGATTCTATGGGAGAAACTAAGGTAAGCCAATGGTCTGGAAATTAGTGTTCTGTCCATTAAGCACCTTGAGCAAACCTTTGTTCTAGCAGTCAGCAGAACTTCTATATTGTTCAGGAAATACATCATATATTAAATCATTTTTATATAAAGTCCAAGTAGAGATAGCATCCTGACAGATTCTCTCTGCCCTTCTAATCTTCATAGGGTCCTCAGAGTCCTTTCTGAAGTCTACATATACATAAATTCACAGAAAACATCTCAGCAGACAGAAGACAGACAACACTGGTTTTGGCATACCAGAAATAGCATCTTATGGCAATGAGCAATCAAAAAAAGTTTAAAACCTTTGGTGTCTTCATGAGTGAAAGTCAACTCAAATTTTTATGTGTTTTTCTGCTCTTTTGTCTCAAGTCTGTGACTTTGTGAGAGGAATCTTGGGATGGGAATATTAATGTATTGATTTAGCACAATGGTTGAGTAGACCCAGCAGCTGTGATGTTTAATCTCTTCCTAGAAAATATTTTAATATAGCAGATGAGTTTCCTATGAATGGAAAACAATATTTGATTTTTCTACAAGAACATTGAGTAACACTTTTCAAAGCCGAATAGCTTTGAAAACCTGTGTGAAATGAGACTCTTTTGAACCCTATAAATTTATAGACGTGCTCATACTTTGTGATACAATCAGAACAATTCTTTTGATATTTAATAAGCCAATCTAATCACTGATGACAAAAACATTTTTTAAAGTTTCCCAGAATCCCCTTTAAAAAGCTTCAAACTATCCATTTCTGAAGTTGCTCTTCTACCTTCTACTCGTGCGCAGTTTCACTGCTGGCTCTTAAATGATGCACTGAAGTAGCTTTAAGCCATTTAAGATTTCTTCTTCAGAACATAAGCAAAAATTGAGATACGAAACTGGAGGCCAAAACTCATGACTTTCCTCTTTTTCAGAACAGGTGGCAACACTAACAAGAAATAAAAAGAAAAAATACAGAGACTAAAGAAAACAAAATATGACCCATTGCAGATAGTAAATGGCACACCTCTCAAATTTCAAAGCACTCTTAAAACAGTTTCCATGGGAACAGAAATTTGGCACAAGGGCTGTTATGAAAAACTGTTAGGAGGCAGCTTCTACCAAGCCAGATGGCTAATGTGTAACAGAGGAATATAACAAGAAGGAAAGTATGGTGTATAACCCCTTAAACCTTCCTAATGGCTCTAAATGGACCTAATCTCAGGGCTCATCTTCAAGACAATGTCATCATCAGTACCATGAGTGACAATATTATCCAATGCAAGTGGAAACGTTCCTAACTAAATGAAAAACATAAGGTTGCATGCATCTTTCAGCAGCGATGCTGTGGCTACAGAGAGAGTGGATATGGCTACCGAAATGCGGCAAGTGTTCCCAGACTGTTTCAATTAAGCAGGAGAAAAATATTTGAAATTTTTGGCTCCAGAACAGATATAGCTAGTAGCTCTAAAGAGACTCCTTAACATCTCTAGCCCGAAAAATTGAATTTTCTGTTATGCTTTCAGTAGGGCGGCATGTGGGCAGGGAACCTTCCCAGTGACAAGCTCCA
Source organism: Penelope pileata (assembly GCA_013396635.1). Taxonomy (NCBI): domain Eukaryota; kingdom Metazoa; phylum Chordata; class Aves; order Galliformes; family Cracidae; genus Penelope; species Penelope pileata. Next base: position 301,573 of record WBMW01000540.1, on the reverse strand, counting down.
TAAAGCACTACAGTGACCCCACAGTCCAAAACTCTATTTTGATTTGCACAGCAACCAAGACTTGCCATTAATCAGCTTATTAATTTTATTTCTCTACCTTGAACACCTCCCAACCTCTACAGCCTTTGAGCACCTTACAATGGCCAACGCATGCATTCTTCCCCATCTCCCACAAGGAGGGAATGGCTATTGCCCTCTCCTGCTGCCAGGTGACGTCCTTTGGAAGAGCCAATGCAAAAATCCTTTCCAACATTAAACTCCTTCCTGCTCTGCAGGGTGCTCATTCAAACAAGATTCCAACATAGCAGATACCCACATAACATTATGTTGCTACTGAATATGAATCACAGCAGATCCAAAAGACTCTTCAGCCTGAGCGGAACCTGAAAATTTCATTAAGCTCTTCTGCTTTCTTCATCCCAGCAGCTCCTAGGAGAGCACTTTCACTGCCTGCAAGAGAACCTTGCCTACCTGTCAGACTGTTAAGACTGTAAAGGTTCCCTTTTGTGTCTTTAAAGTTTTGTATCAATTATCAATAGTTCATTATGTAAACTCAACTCAAACTTTAATAGTAAGGATTCTGCCACTCCACATCATTGTCTTTTATTCTGACTGATGTTTCATTTTGGATTCATACTAGCTGCAGCTTGTCGTGTTAGATAATTACATTTTTGTTCAGCCACCTGAGCACAAGTATGTCAGGGGAGGAGAAAAAAATCCAAAATTCTTTAATATCCCAGGTGGCCCAGAAAATAGCAAGGGGCATGAGCACACAGTCTCTGCAATGTCACAAATGCCCTTCTTTATTATGCATAAAGCAGTTTGGACTCTTGTCAGATTAGATAGAGTAAGACCTCAGTGAATGAAATCTGTGAGGAGCATGTCAGAAAACAGGCAGACAATTTTATACGCTGGTTTTATGATTATGATTCAGTACAAAGAAGAAAGGGCGTGGATCTAATGACGGCCTTTCGTCATCTATTTGATGGTCTAATGCAAATTATTCCCCTGCTGTTTTAACTTTTGAGGGCTGGGCTCTTGGCTAATGACATTTTTACTATGCTTCGAAAATGGGCAGTTATCCTCACTAAGTCAAAAGTCCTTATTAATCTGAAAAATAAGTACTGAAAGTTTTGGTAAAGACCTGACACACAGAAGATGCCTGGAGTGTCTGAAGCCAGGTGGTGCAATATCTTGAATTTTCAGACTCTTATTGCTAGAGTAAAATCCAAACCCATGATCTGACACTGAGAGCTGTTCCTTGAATGAGCACAGGAAAGGTAGGCAAAGGACATCACAACCTCTCACAAAACTTATGGGCTTTACAAGGGCTGTACTGCAGACATCTTAGGATCTAGATTCCAAAATCCTCACTTCAGAAAAAACATCTGCCTAGAACTGTTGAGTTTTGTTTGATTGTTTTTGGGGGGGTGTGTGTTTGTTTTTGAGCAAGCAGGAGGACCAGTCCTTTCTTTTCAACGAAAGATAGAAGCAGTAGTCGTGCCTGTGCTTATCTCCCACATATCAGCTTTCTGGATGAAGCACAGAGTCAGGAAGTGGGAAACATGGGCTCTTTTCCTCCTCAGCTTGAGGGAAGCAATATCTCTTCCTCTCAAGTGCCAGAAGAGTGCCCTAATCATCAGACTGCACACGGATGCAGGAGGACAGTTCTGTCTGTTCAAAACAGGACATGGCTGCCATCTGTTTAAAAGCAGAGCAGTCCATCTGCAGTTGATCCCTACAGTAATGACCTTTTCTTGTTTGGGTTCAATGCCAGAGCTCACATTTATTTGAAAAAGCAGGAGGAGATATGAACCACCAAATTAAAAATAATAATAATAATAAAAGGGAGAGAAAGATGAGAGAAAAACCGTGTAGAAAGACTGTTTCTTGGACTTTCCCACAAGCTGGGTGTTAATGACTCAATTTCTCTTCAGATTTGGGTTTCACTAAGGGTATATTGTGTTTTAGCTGTTTTACAGAACTACTAAGGTTTTTTTCAAAAAAAAAGTTCTAAGTGTAAGTGCAGAGCAAAATTTTGAAATAATTTTTTAATCATTATTTCAGCTGAAACTACATTTCTCCATGCTAGCATCACTTCTGAAGTGGAAATCAGGTTCCTAAGTCTCATAGGCACATTTTTAAGCTTTTCCCAATATGTCCTAAAGCACAAACCCTGACTGGCAGCATAATTTGTTTTAGATGACGCATGTTCCATTACGAACCCTTTCAAAAAATCAAAATGTGGTGCAGCCCTTCAAGACAGCATAAAGGAAATGTTTCATTGTCAATCTCTAAAAGAACACTGTACAGGCCAAAACTTCAGCTGGTTTAAATTGGCAGAACCAAAGCCAATGGGGTTGTGCTGATTGACATCATCTGTGTACCTTACCTTGCATGTTTAAAATTAGGAGATAATGTTTAGGCAGAAAAGGAGAAGTAATTCACAATCAAAAAAATATATTTTCAAAACATAAGGAATGAACATTGGAATATTATTTGTTTTTGGGCATCCTGCGTGTAGCAGATACATCAGGTGCGGATGCATCAGGACAGGCACATTCATTATTCCAAAGTAAATGTGTCAAAAAAAAAAAGTCCTGCTTGGGAACGATATTTTTTCTTTGAATCATTAGGTTTTGAACAACTGACATCTTGGGTTTTGTTTTTTTTGTCAGCTCATTAGAGTCATCTATACGTGTATCAAGTCAATAGATCGTAATACTTTAGTTTCTGGATAAAAATGATAAATGATACAGCATACAAGGAAATATCCAAAGGTTGGTCATTACACTAATCATTCCCTTATTTATAGGGGAAAACAAAACCATACAAAACAGAAACACTTTATATTTTAAGAAAGATTTTCAAAGACTCTCTATTTATTGAAATGTGTTATCAAACACAACATCCTGTACTCTCTTTGCAACGTTCAAAGATGTCCATCCAGACAAGAATAAATGGCTTTTGTGTAATCACTAGAGAAACTTTTAAAGAGCCCCTGATACTTTTTTGGAGGAAAAATTGGGTGGCAGCAGACTTGTTAAAAAAAAAACAAAAAAAAAAAACAAAAAAAACCAGAACACTCCTAACTGAATACTCAGCTCTTATACAAATCTCCCTCCCTCCTTGCTTTAGTGAGGGGCATTCATAAAACTAATCTCTACATGTCAAACCCGCTATAGATACCTGGGGTTGCAGATAACTTCTTGCTTATGAATGCATTCAAATGCCTGAGAGCTTCTCATATACTAAATAATGTAGAAGAGAGAGGGAAAAAAAAAAAGGAAAAAGCATAATGTGAAAGCTACGTGCTTTGTACAGTTGAAGTAATTTAAATTGATCACACACCAGGCAGTGACGTCTGCAAAATTTACAACTTCACATAAAGGTGGCTAAAATAGTTTGTAGTAAATCCATTTGGGAAATTAGTAATCAACTACTTGCCAGTCTCTAAAATCAGCATAATGCCAGCTGTAATAAGCAAATACTCTGAAAAACTAAAGCTAGATAGTAAAGGGCTCATCTTCTGGCCTACGTATTTATATTTGATAATGACTTTCAATAATACGTTTTTTGGTTAAAATCTCCAGTGGCTTACAGGCTTTCTGTAATATATTTCTGCTCCCAACAAAATTACTTTGGATTTCATTTGCATTTATTAATAATTTATTTTTCCCAAGCTGTATCTGTAAAATTTTATACTGGAGAAAGCAATGATGGCACAGAACGGTTGGCTAATGAAACAAAAGCCCTGTTCCCTCCTGGGAGCACGACAGGGCACAGAAAGGCTGCCCAGCTCCTCCTGCCTCCAGGCAACGCTTCCAGAACAACCCAACGCGACAGCCGCGCGCTGAGCTCACTGCTGTGCCCAGAGTGGTACCCAGCTGAGAGGGTGAGCCAGCATCCTGCCATTTCGTAGAGAAGGAGGAATACTGCTCATAAATGTATCCAGGCATATGCTTCTCCTTCCTGAAAAACAGGGAGGATGAATGCTATAAGGAGGGTTTAGGTGTTGTTTTTTATTATTATTATTATTTTTAATACCGCAGTCTCTCATCCAGCCTGCATTATCTCAGCAGGATCACTGAGACCTGATATCAGCTGTCATTCTCCCATGCTAGCTGAAAAGAATCCGTTTCAAAAGAGCACCCACACAAACACAGAACCAGAAAGCCAGATAGGGAGAAAACCCAGGCATGCAATGTCAAAGTTCCTGCAGCACCATCCAGCGGGAGAACAAGAACAAGGGCTGTATCGCTTTGTCAAATACACGTTGCACACGCAGTAAATCGTCTCTAAAAAATAACAAACTTCCTAATGGATTTTGTCCTGTTCAGATAGACCCTTGGTGTTACCAAACTGCATGATATGTATGAGGGCTGCTTCTGTGCTGGAAAATATTTGCTTCATCTCTCTGCATGATCTTTCTTTCTTTTTGTAAGGCCATATAGCCATCAATTTTGGACTAAAGATGAGCATGTCTGGGAGATGTTACCTGGCTCTATACTGTATACTAAAACCAGAAAAGAGAATATAATGTCAGAGCTTTCAAGACTCTTCATCACAAGCATGAAAATCAGCCCCACAGTACATCAGGTTTTGATGGATACACCTCAGCTCACTTCTGTCAGGGTAGGACATCTAAGCAAGCATCCCCATGGACAGCTTGGTGAGTCCTCTTCTGTTTTTTGACCTTGTATCCTGCTAAAGGGCCCTTCCTACAGTGAGGTTTTGAGCATCATCTTTCACACACGATGCTCGACAGGTCGGTAACATGGTTTTCTAGGGAACGTCACTCGCAGCAGGAAAACGAGAGCCAGGTAGAAAAATTCAGTCTCTTATTGTCTCTTGTAGAAAGCATGGTTATAGGAAGCATGGTAATAGCTCTAATCAATCATATCATGGAATGGTTTGGGTTGGAAGGGACCTTAAAGATCATCCAGTTCCAGCCCTTGCTGCGGGCAGGGCTGCCACCCACTAAATCAGGCACTCGATCAGGGTAGCAATCCTGGTAAATGCCATGATTTTGCCATCATAGCATTAGTAAAATATATTTCTAACATGACACACAGGACCCTCAACAGGAGGAACAAAAGATGGATTTTTCTTCCTTTTTTCTGCATACTACAAATAGCCACTGTAGTGTAAATGCTGCATCTACTAAGGAGAGATTTTGTATCAAGGGAAAAGAAAAATAATAGACCTTAGAGTTTCAAGGACTAAAGTCAATGAGATGTTAATGTCAATATTTCCACCAGACCTTATAACGGAGTACAACTCAAAACTAAGGGGACATGTACAAAAGCAGTATGACAGAGTATGTGTCTATCCAGAGAAATATCTGATATGAGAAAAATACAGCACTAGATGAGCAGTGAAGTTGATTGAATGATGTTATCTGAAACTAGGATTAGCAAAAGGGGAAAGAAAATGAGGAAATATGGGGGAATGACCCATAATATCTATCTAGTTATTCCCTGATCCAATCAATCATCTCTGCTAAGATTACACAGTGCTGGGGAGAAATTGGGCTGAAATGTTAATGATCTCATGATTTACATCGTGCCAGAATCCTTCCACTTTCATCTGCAGTGTCAGAAATAGCACACGGGCTCCAAAGTTCAGAAAAAAGCAGGAGGAGAGGAAATCACAATCCCTTAAAAACCCTTTCTAAACATCACATTTTGCAACACAAGCTGTTGTTGTTTACTCCCACAGCAGTTGTAAACCAAGCCTCTTCTGTTGAGCAGACTTTAATAGCTGTTAAAGTGTTTCAAGGACTGCAAAATGTATTAGGATGATCATTTTAGTTTGTCCCAGAATATTTAAAACCAATACTGGTAGCCAACTTTTAAAGGTTAGTTGATCAAATTAGTTTTAGGTCGCAAAATACACCACATATCCATTTAGTCTACGTCTGCAATTTCATGTTTCCATTATTTCTCTTAAAACTCTATTTATAACAAATCACACATTACACTAAATCTTTGATTTCCTCATTTAGCCTGAACTATTTCCACTTGTTATTCAGTATAAATAATGTCCTACTAGCATATGCATCATTAGTAAATGCATAAACATGCACACAGAGACAACATGCATGCGAAGTGCATGCTTGTGTGTTCAACTGCAAACAAAACTGGAAAATCTGAGTCACTACACATTTGTCTTCACATAGAAGCATCTGTGCTCATTAAAAATAATCAGATATTTTAAAATTACTAGTATTGTTCAACATAGCTAGAATAGCATTCGAAGCATGCAAGAAGTGGGTGTAAATTGCTGTTAGATCACTTTATAGCCAATTTATGTACCAAAAATGACAGCACGGAACAAAGTTGAATTAATCACTCTTAAATTAGGGTTTATTATCCTTTTATACTCACCTGAGGAAGAGCACATATTAAATGTAATTGACTTGTTATTAGATAAATCAATAGTTTTTTCTTCCCCCCTCCCATTTCCCTTTTAACTTGAATACACAAGCATCTGTCAAATACCAAAATACCATAGGGGAACAAGCTCTGACGGAGAAAAGTAAAAATGCAGCAGGAGATCTTAGGAAACTGGCCATCCATGCATCAGTACTGGAGATTGAGCAGCTGGACAGATTTTTAAGCAGCTATTCATTTATTCTGTAATTGCATTAGACAGATTGCTCTAGTTCACATTGCAAGAATAGGAGCATTGATTCTGCAGGGCTGAGCTGCTTTGCAGAGCAGTAGCAGGGAGAAAAGCAGCTTTTTGTCATTTACCTAAATTCACCTCCCCCAACCCTCTCAGCTCCTGATCATTAATAAGCTGATTGATGACCACTGATCAGAATCTGCCTCTCAGATTTCCACAGAACTGAGATGCGAGTCAAGTTTTATTTCTTGCTACAAAATGCAGAGGGAGCAATCATACTGGCACACAACTTTGGAAATGAGTCACTAAGTGGGCAAATCTACTGAAATTGATAGGGTTCTTGGAGGGTTGGTTCCTTGCTGGCTGCAGCCAGTGCCTGGCTAAGTCTGCAGTTCCTCCCTGGGAATACAGATGAGAGAAGGGAGCAACAGAAAGCATGCACTTGAGGCATGCTATAAATGGCCTTCCAGAAAAGCACAGAACCAATTCATTTCTAGGTGTCAAGATAACGATGCTACTGATCCATTTTCTCAACAGGGAATAGACCTGATGGCTGCGTGTGAAACTGTGGCAAGAGAAGAAATCTCTGGAAACCTCTGCAGGAGAGGCCTGCAAGTCCCACACACAGATACAGTACATAGGGAACTATGTAGTGTACAAAACTGTATGTACTGTACAAAACTGTACATAGGGATTGCCATGCTCTGTCAATGTATGATGCTCCCACAACTTTTCAGGGAAAATATCAGTGTTGGTTTAATGACAATTTCTTGTGAGAGAAATAGACGTAATGCTTATGGTCCTAACTATGCTTGTTAAACAGACCAAGCTGAAAGAAAAAGTAATAATAATAAATGCTGATTTTTGTATAACTAGCATCAACTTCTAGGATTTTATGCAAACGCTGCCTGTTCTGCCCAAGGTTATCTTTCAATTGAAATTCAGTAACAAATCATTTGCTAAAATGCATAATAAGAAGCAAACACTCACTAGATGAGGCACATGTTGCATTTTGTGCAGTATCTGTTCAGTTTACCCATTAAAAAGCTTACAAATCTAACAAAAACCATCTGATTGTTGCATTGCTATTTAAAGGTACTGTTGTGCCATGTGCACATCAGATCAACTTGTTACCTTCCTATAAACTTGTCACAACATCAGCCCAGGTAGAGCTTTGCAGCAAAATGTAGGCTCTCATGTAAATATTTGCAGTGAACACAGATATAAAAATCTGCATTTATGTCAGTACAGCCTGCGAATTCACAGCTTGCAAGTCATCAGAAATCCAACACAATGACTGCCAAAGCAATGGCAAGAGGAATCATTTAATCAGAACCCTTCCTGATTGACAATTATGATTTTTGAGTGATCTGGAGAGTTCATGAAGGTAGTTGTGGTCCTTTTCCCTGCCTAACTCTGGTAGAAGTCAGCAGGCAGAAATAGCTAAGCTTACCACACAGAAGGCAAGATAGCAAATATTAGGAAAAAAGATCCTGTGACCAATGAGCAACTGCTGAGCACTTGGCTTTTAATACTTCTACCAGAATTAAGGAAGTCAGTCTGAATTAAAGGACTTTAAACGCTGCACTTGGGCTTTGCAAGGAGTCTACATTTAGGAAAGGATACAAAGCTCACAGAAGTGCCAGGTCTTCAGTGCCTCTCAGTGCCTGTTTTACCTATGGTGCAGCAGTCCTTAGGGGCCCTAACAAAGACGTGGTCTCATCTTATTGCAAAAGGAAAAACTTCTTCCTTTGTGAAACTTACACTGCCAATATGCAGCTTGTGCCATTATCCTTACTTAATTGTTTTTAGAACACCATAACAATTGCTAAACGGCTTCATAAAAGTTAAGAATACTCCAGAAGTGTTCTAAAACCTCCTAAATCATTCTGTGCAAACAATTTTTTGAATGAATGAACTATCAAGCATTGACGAAATTTTTAATAAACAAATTCACAGAACCGCATAAACTGGGCTGGCTCCAATTTTCTGGGAAATTAGATGACTGCTAACCATTATTCTTTTTCATAGCATCATATCCAGTGCAATTATTTGTAAAATAATTAATATTGCCTTTATCTTTCTTGAATTGCTTCTGTGACAAGTTTTTAACTACGATTCCAGCAATTACCCGTTCAATAGCTTTTATTTGATTTTGCTGACATAAAAGTATACTGTTAGTAATTCCTCCTCTATCAGAACTTAAATCAGGACGAGCAGCTGGTGGGATCCAATCAGTCTGAGTTCATCCCTATGGCAGCAGACCCACTCTGCTTCTAGATCTCCATGGGTTGATCACATCGGCACTGGGAGGCCTCCAGCACACAGAGACAACGGCAACATCAGCAGCTTCAGGATTTCCTGCTCCTCACCAGGAGATGCTCACATGCACATGGAAGTGCTTGGGGCAGCAACAAGATCAGAAAAATTCTCCTCTCTCATTCAAACAACAAACAATTGTTCAAACTATAAACTCAGATGATAAAACTTTGAGCCTCTTGGCTGAGCAGGAGCACCCGTGTCAATGTGAGGTCTGAAACTAACACACATTTGCAATACTCGTTTGGAAGTATTTTATTTATCTGTCAAACAAACAGTATCCTCTTTTCAATTCATTAAGTTCAAGACTATTAAACTATAAATATGATAATTTAGGAAATTTTGGGCTAGCCTATAGGTTAGTTTGGGACAAACTTGATTAACACCTTTGAAGTAAAGAACCATACATGGAACTGTTAGAAGAAAAACATGAATATTTTTGATCCTTCAAAATACAGCCAAGTAACCTTGTCTGCATAGGGAGAGGCCCTACAACAGCAGTGGTGCCTCAGTGTGCTAAGCCTGCAAAATTAAGAGTGTATGTTTCTGCCAGCCATCTATTTGCTCTGTTAAGATATCTTTTGCATGCTGTAATGCTGGTAGTGACTGGATTCATCACAGATAGCAATAAACAATAGACTGAAGCTTTGTGTTGTGACTTCTGTGTTGGACAATGTCTAAAGGACACCTGATGAAAAAGGAATCAAGAAGATGAGAAAAGCTAAACTAATTCTCCAATTTTATACTGTAAATACTTACTCATACCTTCTTTCTGTCTTCCAGATCTCCTTCCACTTTCAGCTCTTTACTACCATTAATTTAGTGCATATTTTATGTTGCTGAAAGGAATTTTTGATACTAATGGTAAAATATTGGAAAACAATTAACATTTCATACTTTGTAAATGACATGATCCCTCCACATTTCAACCAATTCCTGTGATGCAACTGTAAAGTTTCCAAATTTTGGAATGGAGATATCTCTACTGTTTAAAAATACAGAAGGGATTGTGGTTAGGAGATGACATGAGAAAGTTCTTACAGGAATCTTACAGCTGCCCTAATTTTAGACCTAGCTCCAAAACAATAATGCTAGTAATATTTCTTGCGTTGTTTGGATTTTACATTGCATAACCAGAAGACCAAAATAATGACCCAGAAAATGAGTATTGTTTTTCTTTCTTTTGTATCGTATTTAACGATTCTGCCACATGCTGAAGGATATTTTTCATTATCTGTTTTGTTTTTGAGCTAATTGCTTAATCACTTCTATGCCCTTCTAAAGGACTTATCTAGTGGGGCTGCCTCTAAACCGTAGTTAAAACAGCTCTGTGTGAAGTCCAAGGAGTAGTGGCAAAACGCAGTAGTAGATATTTCAGTGCACAGCAGGATTAGAGTGACAGAAATCCAAAATCAAAATGAAAGATCCTAACTGACATAGCATTACTGCACCAGTCTGAGTAGGTTTGTTTACTGGTTTAACTGCTGGATATATAATTTCTATAATTAGAGTCTGACCGGCTAAGCAACATTGCAATGCAGCTGCAACACCCTAAAGAAATTTTAGACAGGCTATTAAAGAATGATTTATGAAGCAAGCTTTTGTTCAACCAAGTGATTATAATTTAATAGCATTGCCTACTTAGTGTTGAGCTGGACATAACCAAGCTAAGAAGCAACAAACAAACAACAAAAGGAAAGCATTGTACTATCTTCTGCACCAGACCTACGGGAAGCAGTGTCACATTAAAGGAAGCAAAAAATTTCAGCCCTGTGTTTTAGGCAATTTCTCACCCAAAATGTTGCGCTGAACTGCTGAAACAGATTGTTTTTCCATTTGAATAAATAAAAGCTGCAATAGCCTGCCTAGAAAAAGCTTGGGATTGCTTCTGGCAGCTGAGGAAGGGGAGAAGGATTTTAAAGAGTGCTTTGGGAAGGGGCAGATCTAGTTTAGACAGCCTTTTTTTAATGGTTTGGGAAAAACAAAGGATAGGGAAAACCAAAAGAGGAAAAAATTATTTAAAGCATCTTAGAGCTGATGGTGATTTTTTTCCTCCCTTTGCAAACATTCTTACTAAGTGGTGTCCTGTCACTTGTCAGACAAGTCTGTAAGCTGATTCCCATTAACCTTAATGAGAGTTGGGTTGTGTTTGCAGGCGGTGTTTGACCATCGGTACGCATTTCTGTTGGGAAGAAAACTGTCTTATTCATACATGCCTTCATTACAATGAACTGCTGCAAGTTCATTTAGTATGACATTTGTGGCGGTGGTGTTTTAGAACAACTTTTCACTCAACAGGAGAGACATGATGGATGTCAGAAAGCATATAGATTCAACACAAATGTACCCTGTTCATTAGCAGATAGAAGTACAGATTTTAATTGAAGTAGAATGTACATGATTGTAAATGAACAGCAGTGCAGCACTATAGGGTGCTCTCTGAGCTGTGTGGAGGGTGTAATACCTTCAGGAACAAGGTATATGCTAAGGTATTCTCAGAAGCCATTGGAACAGTCCCACTAAAAAGTTCTTTGCAGTTATGAGCAGGTACCTGGGTCATCCCGCTCTCTCCAGCACAGTGCAGGAAGTCCCTGGAGTGCCAGCAATGAAACAAAAGATAAACACAGTAGGCAAGAAACATTGGGAAATTCAGGGTATAACTTCAGAAATGTCTTGACATTTTTTTGTGACTATTATACTACGTGGCTCATCTTAGCAGTTGTCTTCTTAATTTCCTGCTCTCATAATTCTCTCATTTCTTGTGCATAACACAGGCTTTTAGGAAGGATTGGACATGATTAGCCAAGCTGGGCTAAGGAAATTATTCTGTACTTCATGAAATTGAAGATGGGCATTAGGAGAGTAAATAGAAGCTAGCCCAAATTGTGGTGACAGAGATCAATGAAGTGTGACATCTGTGATGTGAAGATGCATGAAAACTGCACAGGAAAATAAAGGCTTGATCAGATGATCTTGATGAACACATTAAGCAGAATTAGAGAGCACCCTAAAGGGGACTCTGCCTCGTGAATTTCATCAGTGAGAAAGAGAGAGGAGATGACGTTTTCAGAAATGCCAAAGTTGAGAAAAAGGTGTCAGTATCCAAAGAGAATATGAAAGTAAAACCATCTGAATAGAAGAAGTGCAAAAGAAACAGAGGTGATGTTAGGACACACGGGGGACTTGAGAGAAGAAAGGAAGGACACTGGTTTGAAACCTTTACAGCAGTTAAGAGTTTGGTTGATCGAAAGAAAACAAGTGGACCAAGGTCCATTTTCAGGCATATTTGTAGAAAGTAAAGTTGGCTCATGGAGCACAGACTAGAAAAGTGAAGGCATTCAAACAAAAGATGGGGAAGGAAGGAATGTATGAGCCAGATAAACTGCTGCTTATAATTCATATAATATACCAGTAAACAAACATCAGATCCATTTTTCTGCTTGCCTCTGGCATCAGCATATGTTGCTGTCCCACAGGTCTGAGCCCTGGATGACAGCTCCTGTAGAAATCATATTGGAGCACAGCAGAAGGCTCATTCACAGGCTGTTGCTTTATTCCCAGAAGTAGCCCTGTATGTCTGGAATATTTCTAGGAGGAAGTTTACAACACAGGACTCAGAATACATCAGGCTCTCTGTAGGGAGGAAGGGATTCTACATTAAGGTAGCTTAATAGGTCAATACTGTAAAGTAAAATATTTTATAGCGTAGGGAGGTAATGAAATAACCTGCCATTGTTCTAAGTGTGCAGATGAAAGACAGTGGTAACTCCTTTTAGGGATCTTAAAGGGTAAATAAACTCATCAGAGAAACTTCTGATGAAGTGCAGATCTATTTCTCAAAATACCTTTGAGACATGCACTATTTTATCTCTTGCTTTGTAGATAGACAGGCAATTTCTCCCCAGAACTATTATGCTTTCAATATAATCATATAATTATTGCTGTCTTTTTTATTTTCTCAACTTCAAAAATGAGAGACAATTACTCCTCTTCTCAAAGCCTTTGAATAGCTCTTTGAACATGAATTAAACTCTTCAGTTATACAAAACTCAACACTTACCAAAAATATGGATTCACGCTACGTGAATGAAGAAAAAAAAAAAATGTGCTGATATTGATAGACACCCATATGCGTAACCACAAGTTCACATATCACAGAAAAGCTTGGAAAACAGCCTAATAAACAGATTTCTATTACTGTAAGTTTTACTGGCAGGAAAATTTTAAAAGAAAAAAATCCCATCTGGGATATCTTGCTGCTTCATCATTAGAATTTTAACCCTTGAGGTCTCTGACATCATTCTGGGTTATGGCAATTTGCTTTTAAGTCTACAATAAAAACAACAGAAATGAAGAATTGAGAAAAGAGCCTAGAATTTTTAGAAAGCCAGTGTAAATGGATTCACTATACATTATACATAAACACTTCATGACAGACCTGGGTTTTCTGAACAGCAACCTCTTCTCCCTTCAAAAACATGCAATTTCTTAACCTTATTCACAAGCACGTGAATGCCCAAAACTCCTTGAGCTCCTCACACAGCATTCACTTGCTCAGATAAGATGCTTGACACCTTAAAAACGTCTGAGATTATTTCTGTAGCAACACAACAGTCACAACTCAACTGTTGCACCAGTGTGAAAGAACACTGGAACATGTCTATATTTAGTATGAAAGTACTACATCAGAAGACTATTCCTGCACACTAATTTCTAGTCTATATACCTGAACTAGGATGTCTCCAGGTACAACGAGCTGGCAAAGACCTCCTTGCTGTATTCAGAGCCTTCAGAGCAGAGGCACCTGCTTCATGAACACATTAAAGGCTTAAATCTTAGGGTGTGAATATCCACTGCTGTACCAAGCTCCTCCATCAGGTGGGGATGCTGAAGAAAGAAAATGGCACAGAGCTCCTACTGTGTAAGGCTCCTTTGAAGGCTCTGTGGCTTCACTGGTGTAAGCTGGGAACAGAACTCCAGGCTGGCTTTCATCTGTGTTTTTAAGGCACTCCCAGTGAAAGCAGACAGGCTTCACACAGTGCCTCAAGTCTGTGAGTAAACAACAAAATAAAATAAAGAACTCCCTTTCATCCAAAAAAAAAAAAACCCACCATCAGGTAAAACTGCTTTGAAGTGTATTTATAGAGACAAGGACTGTTGGTACCTGTTATATATAAACCAAGTTTCTCTGTAAAGCCTGCTGAAACATACAGGTCCCAGACTACGTCAAAGACAATTGTTAAAACAATTTGGCCATAAAATATTTTTTTTCTCATTTTGAAATAATAATCTCAACAAAAAGAACAGCATAAAAAAAGGAATAAAATTCAAATAATGAAAGATGAGATTATCTACAAAAATAAACCACAGTAAGCTGCCTTTTCTCTTTCTTTTAATCTTCTCAGTAAGGAGAATATTTAGGTAGACCAACACCACATTGCAATCCCCTAACAGTGGCTGAGGCAGACATCATTAGGATTGTGTTCTGGTGCCACTGCAGCAGCCCTTGGACATTCCCAGCAGTGCCATGACAGGGCCAGAGAGATCTTTTTTAATGACTGTACAACCAGAAATGTTTTGCATGATCTACATCTCATAATTACTCTTGCTCCCAAAGAACAGAACAAAGTTTTACAACACACAGCTGGGGACTGAAAAGATTCTCTTTAGAAAACTGGTAATGTAAATACATGACAACAAGGCCTTGGAAACTCATTCAGACAATTGCCTTTCACCCTAACACTTCTGCTCCAGGTACAGAAATAGATTCTACGACTTTTTAAAAGGATTAGATCTTTTTTTAAAAAAAGCCTATGATCTCCTTTCATCCAGAAAAAGGTCCCATACGAGCAGTCCCATGGATTAAACGACACAGCAGTGTGTATGAACAACATTTTCTGTTATGCATTAAAACCACTTGAACAATTGTTAAGGAATTCACTGCCCACTGAGTTCTGCTTAATTATTCTAGCTTTGAAAGCACAAAAGTAGGGGTGAAGTTTTGTCAACAGCTTGTATGCGTACACAGGAGTCATAATAAGGATACTTAGACTTTCCACGCTTATTTTAGTCTTTCAGGCTGCCCTTTAAACTCGGATGGCTGAAAGATCCTGTTCCATCCAGTTGGTCCATAGTACTAGCGTGATAAACTCATACATTTCTTTAGAGAATGGCTCTAAAGAAAATAATACAGAGCTGGCTCCTTCACAGATACTGGCAGCCAGTTTAAAATAAGGCTCTGAAATCTCTGCTTCATCTTCTTTGATAGAGACACCAAGTAATCTGCCACCCTTTTTGTTTTAGGCCAAGAGCCTGGTACATATTACTAATTCAAGTCAGGATACACTTTTATCTCAGTGATTGTATGGGATGTTCTTTGCTTCTGTGCATGTTTCCAACTGTCGAAAGCGTACTTCAAGACAGCTCACTCTACTTTTCTTTTTATCCTAAGGAGTCCCAGTCATCATTAACAGAGCATCAAATATCCTTCAGTATATTTTTGCAATTAGGATCCATCCTGATCAAGCACTATTCTGTCCAAAAAGATATTGGAACAGAATAGTTAAAACATGTTACAAAAACTGAAAAGTCTTCCAAAGATGGAAATGAAAGTCTTTGTCCTAAGAAAAGGGATCATGTTGTTGTTCATGCAGTGCAGAGGATGCAATCTGACTTGTGAAACTGCATTTCCATTTATTTGCTGCAGTTAAAAAGCTTGGTGAGTCCTAGATGTATGTTTCCCTTTAGAAAAATCTCTCTCTTAGTCCAAAGCTGTCTCAAAAATCTTGCATTTTTGCACTGATTCATGCTGCATGTGACAATCCTTCAAGTAACTAGGTTACTCTTGTGGACTTCATTGAGTTTAAATAAGGCCCATTGACATTAATCCACTTTTTCTTGTTCCAGATTAGAACTTCATTATTTTTAGACTAGTTTGTCAAATCATTTTGGACATGTAACGCAAATATATTCCTTCATTAAATCTATATCTTCTTATTCGGGTTTCGTTAATTCCCTCAAAGTCATATCTTGCTTCACTTATGAAATTAGTGACATTGATTTCAGTGACTTAAGCCAGAAAAATACCTGTGCTTAATGGAACAATTGTACCAGTCCCACTCTGCCCATAAAGTATACAGCAATTGTGAAGACACCTTCCCCCCTCCCTCTACAATCCCCCCAGTTCCCTTTTTCCCCGCACTTAGGTAAATGAATTAGCTGTGCTCTTCTTCAAATAAGTGCATGCGTGGTCTCTGACCCTTCTTCCAGTCTAATTTCATCTGTCCTTTTTTCTTAATTTGTTTCAAACTGAACTTTACTTGACCCTAGCCCTACTGTGATTGAAGCCTTTAAAAACCAAGTATGAAGTTTAATTTCATCTTATCTTAAACTGTTTATTCCTGCAAAGAATACTTAAGTGAATGTTACAGCCATGACACGTTCTATTCCAGGCCAGTAGCTTGCTCTGTATGACTCTGAACACTGCGCAGGGATGCAAGTACAAGCAGCAACTGAGATGTAATAATATCAGACAGAAATAAATTCCTGCATTTCATGCATAATCCTAAGTGAGTGCCATCTAGTTCTCTAACTTTATGCATCCACAACAATCCAAGATGTTTACAAAACCTTTAGTTTATTCAAAGCCTCCAAAATGCCTCTATTACCATTTGAGAGGCTTCAGAGCCAGCAGAACAACATGGACTATCACACCACAGGAAGGAGACAGAAGGGATCAAGAGTATCATCATCCTGAGTCAAACCAAGAATCTAGTTTCCCAGATAGCACTTCCAGGTGATATTTGAAAGTGAACCACACAATGAACACCACCCCTCCAACTTAACCATGACTTCACGAGAAGGGCACACCAATGAGGTAGCAGAGATTTCAATATGAGCCTCCTCTTCCCTATTTACAGTCCATATTATGTACTGGCAAAGAAGGTGGAAAAAAGCAACAATTGAGAAGGCAAGTTATGTATCAGTGATAAAAGCTCTGACCTGCAAGCATTTGATTAATGTTCTGCGGTAGTCATGCCGAGAAATGCTGATCCAGTTTCTTCTCAGCTTGCCTCATGGGAGCCGCTAGCAAACTTCACCATACTTTAATTTTAGTTTTATTTTCAACCTATAAGAATTTCTTCAATTACTTATGTAGAACAGAGTAACAACTTAAATAAATCATCTCAGTGAAAAAATCTGAAAGATTATCTATTAATACAGGGCAATTTCCCTGGATTAACACATCATCTTGATTCAATATCTTCCACATGCAGAGTTGGTTATAAAATCTTCTTCCCTCTATTTAAAAACTAAACACACTCCTGATTCGATTTTTAAAAAAAAAAAATCCGTTGATGCGTAAAACTTTTCCTTAACCTAGGACTGAAAGGTTCATTTTTGATGCTAGCTATAGGAATTCTTTATATTCAAAGGAATAAATCAATATAAAGTATGACAAACATATACACAAAACCAGTGGTAATATGAGTAACTATTTAAACTTATAAAAAGTTTAACAAAAAGACAAAATATTTGTGAGGGATGAATGAATCCACTGAAGCTGTTAGAATTTCTCTACTTTCTTAGTCCTTACTAAAAGCTGCAAAGCTTTAAAAGCAAACCCACGTTGGCACCTTTTAACAAGCCTTCTGCAGGAAGATTCACCCATGTTGTACGCGGGTGCACGTGACTTTGACAGAGTGAGGCATGGAAGCAGGGTACCAGTTAAGTAATTGAAATGTTTTGTTAAAGAAATATTAGAGTGTAACCTTGCACCGAGTTTATTTAGACAGAACTCATTTGACAAAAGAATTATTGGTGTTGACAGAATCAATTTTGCAGTATTTCTGTAAGCTGTTGGTTTGCGCAGTTTTTATTCATTGAAGAGATTGGGCAAGGAATTAAGATGATGGCAACGGGAGACAGGAAATTAACATTTTGCTTGTTAAAGAGTCTTAAAAATCTTGCTTTGGTGCATCAACTAATTGAAGATATGAATTTAACAACTTTTTATGGAATTGAATTTCTATCCTCCAGTAATTATGTCTGCTTGGATATGGAAGAGAAGGGACAGCTTCCAGGCAATAAATCTGCTTAACTGTTAAGCGAAAGACACTTCTTTACAAACAAACAAAAAAACATTGGTATTTCTGTGTTTGATTGATAACTGCCAAACTAACATAAACACAAAATTAAAATCCTGTTGCTCATTTCAATTCTCTTTCTACGATACAGACACTTAATAAAATATCCAATAAAGCTCACTTATTTTCAGGAGCGATAGTTTAATTAGCAATATTCTAGTTTGATAACACTGATGAAATTTGCACTAGTATCACAAGTACCTTTGTTGTATACTTTATGATGGATTTTGCACTCAGCCAGTACGTGGTAACCTTGCTGGTTACGGCAAGGAAAGCCGTGCATTTCTTTTTAATTATGTGTCTGTATACATATATACACACGCACAGACACAGGTCCCAAGCCATTGTTTCCCAAAAGAGGAATCAAGTGAAATACGGTCAATTTTTGCCATTTTAAAAATGGTCTTCTATGGGGAAATAAATAAAGTTGCTGTTTGCTCTGAAATTTCTTTCAAGAGATGAAAAATAACTCTGTATGCTACTTGGGAAGGCGCTAATTCAGCTACATAAACTCGTATTTGCCAGCAGTATACTCTCTGAAATACTAAAACAAGGTTTCAAGCAAGTATATTTCACCAGAATCTGGATTTAGTATGTACTAGCTGAGCCAGATTAATTTACTGGCAAATGCAAAATAATGCACTCCTGCATAAAAATAATGAACACTTAATAGCACTGTAACTATGTTAAATATGGACACTACTCTGGATTTAACAGTACAGAAACTCTGTGCTAATAAAATATACTGTAGCACGCTTGCTTTAAATATCAGTTTAAATACTAATTAAAATCAGAATGCGTGTCACAAAATTAAACGTATTTACGATGAAATGAACTACTAAAAAACTTGGGAAAATAAACAGGAGCCAGCATGTTATCCATGAAGACTCCAAACAATAAAATTTGACAATCTTATATTTCTGTTCAGTTTTCATGCTTCTTGAGAAGAAATTCTTGATCTTTGCTCGTTGAGTAGCTAAAACACATCCCTGAATCGCCCTGATTCTGGCTGTTCTTGTTTTGCCATATATCACAGTAATTATGAAATGTCCTTGCCTCTGCTCTCTTGCACTCTCAGGATTTCACCTGACCTCCGAAACTAGCCTTAGCTTTATTCTTCCTGGTAACAGCATTAAAGCAAACCAATGAAAAACAATAAAAATGTCCTGCAAAAGACATTTAGGATTATTTCTTGATATAGAATCTGAAACATGCTGAGAGAGTAATACACTTTGACTGAAATTTTATAATTACAAACGATAATCCTGAATATTTTCATCAATTAAAGGCACTTCAAATTGAAGTTGATAATATACTGATGGTAAAGGTGGATATTAGTGACCCCAAAGAAAAATCTGCTGTCAATATCCACAGAAACTAGAGGCCAAGAGGATCCTCAAGAGGAAGGAAGGAAACAAACCTCTGGTCAACACTCAGATAAAGTTCACCTAACTGTCCTTGACTCTTTTCCTTGTACTTATCTTCTGCTTTGTTCTTTTTGTTTCGTTGCCTCAGTTCTGATAATTTCACAGACCCTATCAACATAATCTACATGTGCTTCATTTGGTAATAGTGGATTCCAATGCCAGAACTTTCAGAGCTGGCTTAGCTTCTTTCTTCACTATTTTGTTTGTGAGCAGTTTGGATCTTTTGTTTTTCTTTCAGTCTAGACATAAGCTCTGGAAGTTTCAGACTGCAATTTGGGGAACTAATCTAATTACTGTTAAATCTCAGTACACAAGGTCATTAACCCAAATAAAGCAACCAGACTACCAATAATTTATCAGTAATCTTTATAGATGGCACATTTAGAGATGCCTGGAATAAGCAGCTTCTTTTCATTATTTTACTTGGTTTTTATTTGTACTTACGGATATGTATATACACACACATTCTGCTCAGAAAATAACAAGACACCATTAAGCAGACAAGTACCGTATGCATTGTCATTAAAGAGATGTATTTGTACTTTCTATCTACCTTCAATAGAGCAAGCTGGAGTTTTAAAGCAAATTGATTCTATGTGGGTTCTCACACAGGTTTACAGTGTTGACAGTATTTTAATAGAGATTGTCAGTTTACGTTCACGTTGGCCTTACACATTCCCAGCTGCTGTTATGCTCCGTTTCTTTGTTCTACAGTACTTTTATTACAAATGGAAAAAGGAGCCAGTGTCAGTTAACAGCTGTTGAGAACCCACAATCACTTTATCCTTTTAAAAAACAGTCAATCATATTGTCCGTATTTGCTTGGCATTTCACCTTCCCCGAAATCTGCTCTCTTCTCACAGTTATCTGAGTTTTTATCCAAGAGTAGCTGAGTGCGTCATTCATTACACGTTTTTTTCCATATTGATTATAGAGCACATGAAAGGAAAAAAACAGATCTTTTATTTCTAAGAAAAGGGATCAAAAATGGATGTTTAAACAGATTTCTGTATCAGCATTTTGGCCAAGTAATGTTTCAGAGCAAGATGCACCGTACGTACGTTCTTACAAAGTCTTTGTTGAAGCGCTATAAATAATCAACAAATAAAGCTATCAAAATCATGATGTGCCTCAATATAAAAGGTTTAAACTTAGCCAATGAGATATACACAATGAATAATTCAAATGAGTCTATTCATATGCACAGTACTATAAGATTTAATTTAAGAATTTAAGTATTTGCCTCATTTGATTTTTTTTGCCTGTAATCTAATTTCCTTTCTCAGAGAAATTACTGCAGCACATTCTGACATCTGTTCTTCAAAGAATCACAGGGAGGGTTCTTAAAAATACATTTCAATGTTTTATATAAACCTGCCCGTTTCTATCAGACTCTACAATAATTATTTTCATTTATCATTTCATTCATATTCATTAGCAGTGGGCAGCTACCAGAAGTATGTGGGTGACTGAAGGGAGCTCCAAAACTGAGAACTAATGTCTACGATTAAGTGCTGCAGGGAGCAGAAATGGGAAAAACAAAAGAACCCTGTATACTAAGTATACTTTAGGAGCACGAACACAGCTTCTAGGTAACTTGGAGATGACTGTCCACTTTAGAAAACATCATAATTCATCCCTTAGTACTCAACATGGGAACAAAATGTTCTCTTTGCTAAGAGAAACAAGGAAAAAAAATGCATCAATAGTAATAATGTTAGCAATTATTAATCCTAATCGCTAACCACTTTACAAGCAAGATAATTTCTCTCCATGTGACTGAAAGATAAACAGGTACAGGAATGAAAACAAATTCAAAATGCTTTTTCATACCTGCTAATGAAAAGAAATGGAGCAATGAGCTACCCATAGGACGTGGGGTATAGCTCCCTGCTTCTAGTACTTCAAAGCATTAAAGAATTCCATGAGCAAGCATGAAACATTTCAAAAGACGCTGCAGGATTTACAATTTACTTCAGGTTGAAGATGACCAGCCTCTGATGCACTAGAGTTAATGTTTGGATAGCGTTCCTCTCTATTTTCCCTGTTCTGGTGTTTTCACATCTCTATTGTCTCAATGCAAAAGCATGTATCATTAACATTAACGTAATTAGTGTTTGAAAAATAGCATTCCCCTTGGGCTGCTTTCTATGAACATCCATGTTTTTAAGGTTTTTGTCATGAACGGTGATATTCAGTGTTAACTTTTCATAGGATTTTAAAAAGAAAGAAAAGAAAAGAAACATCCTTCAAGATGTTTTCCCATGGAAATCAGATTACAGACAGGATTCAGCTAAACAGCCAAGTATGTATCTCCTGGCATGAAAGTAACTCCATTAAAATATACTTTATTTGATAGAACATCTTCTAAGAAAGAACAAAGGAAGACAAAATAAACTCTTCCCTCCCCTTCACTTCAAACCAAATCTAAGTCTTACTCAAGTCCTGTTTTCCCCCAGGCAGTCACTCCCCACTTCTAAGGAGCCCATTTGTAAGTCAGTGCCTGTGTGCAAAACACAGTGAGGAAAGGTGAGCAAAGGTTAATTCCTTCCTCAAAGCAATGTAGAAACGCTTCGGTATCACAAACTCACCCAATCAAGCAGAACAAACATGACTGACACAGTGAATCACAAATAAGAAAGCATAGATTTTTGTCATACTGATGAGTTTACTATAAAAAGCAAAAAAGCAACGTATCCATGAATTGCTTCAAGACATTTGACAAGTCTAACAGGAAGAAAAAGTCAGACTTAATCATATTATTTGCTGCTCAGAACATGTGGCAGACGTGGAAAGAGGTAACTTGAAATGTGAAGGCATTACAAAATGTTTAGGAGTTGCTATGGAACAGCAGCAACAATACCCTGAGTAAATGGTCTTGGGCAAGAAGTAGACATTTATATATGAGCTTTAAAGCTAATTATCTGCTATTCATCCCACCAGAAAATGCTCACTGGCATTGCTTACTATGTGCACACCGTATATATTAAATGCAGTAATTACTACTTCTATTTACACAGTTACAAATGCTATTTTGAAAATGAGATCTGAAAAGAATGCCACCTGCAGCAGAAACCTCTTTGGCTTACTAGGTGGCTTTGTCAGTAGGTTTATTTCATTTCACAATAGCCATAACTGAATGCTGCATGTCTAGGAGAATAAACTGCTTTTCAAACTGAAATACGCTTTTGAGATTACCTCCATTCTTCAAAATATGGAGAAAACAGGTGCTTTTTCTGAGATAATAGCTGCAGTTATTTAGCACGGCATTATACTTCACCAGCAAAAAGACCATCCTACAACAACCAAGGGGAAAAAAAGATCTCAGCACTGAGAAAATCACACTGCACCTCTCAGCTTCTCAATCAAGCCCAAAAATGTCCCAATCTCCAGGAATACTTTACTCAGCCTGGAGTCTGGTATCACCTCCATGCTTTCTGACTATCCCTGAGTGAAGCCCTGTACACAGATTCAGGGTCCTCATCAGTAAAGTCCTGACATAGACTCAAACATCATTATCAGACATCAAAGCTGCCCTTATTCGAGAGAAAAAATTCAACACCATTCACAACAAAAATGGGAGGATCTTCAGTAGAAAATAATAGATTTATGACATTGTAACAGTAATTAATGATAATGGCAACAGACACTCCAAATCTCGTGAAAGCATTACAGATGTAGAACAACTGGATTATACACAAGGCTATTTTTTGATTAAGGAAAAGTGGGTAATGATCCAGAAATTACAGAGATAGTTTGCCATAATTGACTTTTTAACATGCAAGAAGTCAGAGAGGAACAACAATCTTCTACAAAACCAGATGCCTGCAATATTTTAAAGCAGCTTCATTTGTATATGACATTTTTGGAGGAGTATTCAAAATACGCTTCAGTAGGTTTGCAGTCCAGTTTAGCATATTTATCAGGCTCACAATCTACAACATTTCAGTAAGCCGACAAAGGGCCACATTCTGCATTCAAGTCTCAGTCCTGCAAGCTGCCTAGAACTACAGAAGATTTTCTTTCATGTCCAGGAGAAACAAATGGAAAAATATATACAGCATTAATGTACTTTGCTGTCTGTGAGTTGCCCACTCCTGCAAGACTCAAGCAGAAGTTGCCAGATGGAAAGTGGTGGATGTGAAGTTTTATATTACACATACTGACATTTAGTTGAACAAGACTTATGCTATCTCAAGAACTACGTGGCAGCTCAGCATGTCTCAAACCACAGCTATGATTTCCACCAGATCCTAAGGAATTCTTTTGATTTGAGATAAATCTGTGAGATGCAAACTACAACAGCATCTTTTAAACGGTGGAAGAAAAACAAAATAGTGTTTTATTTGCCTTTTGTATTCACAGCAGCAACTCAGTCATCATTTCACAAGTAATTATACCTTTTGGTTAGGATTTAGCAAACTCTAAAGTGTTTTTTCAACATGTCCCTGAACCAAGAGGAATTAATAAAGCTGGATCATCTCAACACTCAAAAGCAACCTTTTATTCCCTGAGACTGTTTTATTATAATCTCATTCCATTATTTTGCAGCACATTAAGAGTTTATTAAATATTCATTGATGAAAACAAAAAGAAATGGGAAGTTAGCCAGTGACTTGGGTACGTTTTTATGTAACAAATCAGATCACAATTTAAATATTCTCTTTATCACAGATTCTCCTGAAACAAGGATTCAGTTTATAGATATTTGTGTCTCAACCTGTACTCTGCACTCAGAGCATTTCCATGAGGGGAAAGACACTAAGTCACCAAATCAAGCGAGGAAACTGAACGTGGGTCTTCTACATCCTGGGGAATGCCTCGGATCTTATTTGTGGAAGGACAGAACAAGGCTGTATGGCAATTACACTGCTTTCACCTGCAGCAGCGCTTGTAGGACTCCCTTGTTTTCTCAGCTATTACTGGTTTTACTTCGAGGTTGCATAATTGTTTTTATTTCAGCAAAATGATATTCAATAATTAGAGCAAAGTTCAAAAAAAATTCAGCTGCTTTCAGGAAGTGCCTTTTTTTTTTTTTTGTATGATGTGACAACTAAAAATATATTGCCAAAGTCCTTTGTAAAATATTTTTATATGTAATAATGGAAAATTCCTTAGAGCAGTTTAACAATCATTTTATTTCCCTGTATTGTGCACTAAACGATTTTCAGACTTTTGTAAAATTAAAGGAAAATATCACCACAGGGTTAGGAAATAAACCATTTTCTGAACAAGCAGCACACTTGCATGAAAGAAATTCCACCTGATCCACGTATGAAGAATATCATCTAAATGGATGCAGCTATATCAAAGTATCCTTGGGGAGCAGGCAAAAAGGGTCTGAGTTTTACCTGAATTTTCTTAAAATCAACAAAAAATATTTTGAGTAAAAGTAGAACTGCACAACAGACAGTTTTTTTTCCTGAAGGACGTAGTAGATTGTTTTTCTCCCCATGATAGGGTGGAGAAAAATGGATTAAAGACACTTTCTGTGTCTCTAGATGTCCTGTGAAAATAGATATTGAACTCATCTATGATGTTGGGGTTTTTTTTGTTTGTTTTTTTGTTTGTTTTGTTTTTTGTTTTAAATCTTCCTTCAGTTTTTGCAGGAATACAGGAATACTCATAAGGGAAAGCATATTTCACAGTCAGCCCGAGAGGTGTGGTTTTCCTGTTGTTTTCTGCATTATTTGCTTTTAGCACACAGCTATTTGGGGGTTCGTGCTTTTTAGTGCTTCTCCTCCCCCTGATCCCTCTTGTGCTGTAGCTCTCCTTTGGAATACGCACGTTCATGCTGCAAAGGGTTGCTCTGGAGATGCAGTATCAGGAAACTAGCTGACACAGAAGATTAATGTAGAAGAACATCTGAACTGTTATTGCATACCAAACAGAGCTCCTTGCTCTCCTTTCATCACTAATTCCAAGGCACAAAACTGTTTTACTTATGGGCATTTTAATCTGACACAAATGCCTCCTTTTGCTTTCCTTCAAGAGTCCTGCCTCAGTAGTTCTTGCTTGGATTCTTACGGTAGCTTTGAATGCTTTTCTTTTAATCTATCTTTTCACAATTAACTCTCTTGATACGTTTTCCTTCAACCACTTATTTTAATTCCACTTCTTTTTCTTCTTCTAACCTAATTTACATGTGACAAAAGAGCTCCCAGTCAGACAAGGGAGAATCAATAATTACAAAAAAATCTGCAATGAAAGTTACTTAGAGGTGTATTCCCTTTTGTTAGGGTATTTTTCTCATCAATAGAAAGAAGTAAAACCCTCACAAGATTGGAATAGAAAACTGATATAAATTTATTATTAAAATCATGTCAGCATCAGAACATCAACCTGGTGATAACACATTACTTCACTGAGAGATGGATTAAAAAGGAAGTTTTATGATCCATCATTTCCACACTTAGCTTTCATTTGTCTCTAACGTTCTTCCAATTCTCATCAAGTTTCTTTTTACTTAGACATTATTCTCACTGTTTTATTTCTCTTGGTTGGTACACAACATCAGAGAGCTTCCCACAAAATAAAAAATTTTAGTGAATAGAGGGGGAAAAAAAGCTTTTCCTAATTATATTACTCTGCTCTAGATTCATTTTCTATCCCTAAAGAGAATGTTTCATCCCCGTTAGTTTGTTCAATCTCTCTGTTTCTCAAGGTCATACTATAATAAGTAATAACCAATAGAAAGGCAAACAAATTAATTATATGAAAGTTGTTGCCTTCAACCAAAAACATTTCCAACCAGTTTTGGAAAGTGTAACACAACTACAAAAATTACTTTTGATATATTTAATGATGCTGTTCTCCATCCACACCTACTGGAGCTCTGCAGAGATTGTCTCCTATAAATTTTAACCAGACAAGTTTGGAATCAGAAATGTCTCAGGTGAGAGGTTAACCCCCACACTATTAGGATACCCATCCCTCCATTCTTTGCAGCTTTTCTGAATTCCAAATATGGCCCATAGTTTCAGTGTCCCAATGTGAATACCTGGCCTACTTACAAATTCTATTCCTCATTAGTCTCCTTGTATGATCACCACTTAATCTCTAATCTAATTAATTTATTTTATGGTCTGATCTTACTGGTCTCAGACCTTTTCAAACCTCATTTCAGATTGTCCAAAGTGAAAACTTTTAGGCTTCCCAAAAATTGTACTGTTTATCCATATTAAACACAATTTTCCCCAGTAATTCAAGTTATTTTCTTTCGCTGTTTATATGAATTCATTTAAATACAGCATCATTAGTTGTTAATACCCTTATATGCACATAGTTTTCAGTTTTGGTCCTCTGAGTGAAGAAAAATTCTTAAATTTTAGCTGTAGAAAGCTACACCCATTTCTAATGCCTGAGTCTTTTCTTGTTGACAAGGGCAAGCTGTTACATTCCTAGAAAATCAATGCAGCTGACACATTAAAATACACACCTAACAATTCTAAGTAGTTTTGCTGACTTAGTCTGGTTTAAAAACCAGCCATTGAATGAGTTTACTATGATTTATAACTGAAAGTCAGAAATGCAGCAACAAATCACATTAACATCTCTAAAAATCAATTAATATTGGAAAACAGGGATTGCAAAGCAGCAAAATTATTCTAGTAACAAAGAATCACGGGTATCAGGACAATTCCATTCAACAAAGGAGACTTGTATGCACTGAAATATTTAGCATCCATGTCACGTTATAAGGAAACAGCCAACAAAGAATCAGGATCCCACCAGAAATCCTTGTAACATATCAGGCTCATTGATATTTTCCTCTAAAATACCTGCATTCTATCTTTTTGGATCAGTGAATTTTGATCTAAGCCAGAAGAAAATATTTGTCAGATCAGTGGCTGAAGGAAGCAGTAGCTGGTTTTAACCAGTGTGTGCTTTTTATGCTGATTTTTGAATTGAATGATGTAAGCATTCTCCCAAATCTTTTAGTTAAAAGTATGATCTAGACAGCAGAATTCTCAAATGAGAGTTTCCTTGTGAGATTCCAAGGGAAGAATCAAAATGGGGAAAAGGAAAGGATGATCTCATACATGAAAAAAAAAAAAAAAAATCTACACAGGAAGGTTTGGCAACTTGATACGCTCACAAATGTACATTTTAAAGTGTAAGTTTGTGAAAAGCTGTCGCAGTTCATGTTTGAACAAGAGATGATACTAACCCACTTTTACTACAAGTTTTATGCCAAACTCAAACACTTTTTTGAACAAACATCGTAATTGACTTCTGGGGTACCCTCTCCATCAAAACTTGATGCTTCTGTAAGTGAGCAAAAAAATGCAAGCATGATCACAGCAAAGCTACTTAGAAATTCAAACAAATGTTTGCAGAAACTTCCTTCCCAAAATATTTTCCCAGCTCTAATATTTACTCATAATGAAGGCCATTGTTATTTGCTGTTCTTCCTTTTCCTAGGGCTCAAGCTACAAACGATATGGAGAATCAGAATTTACTGCAAAGAAACACAGCCACCTCACCTCCATAGTAACAGTGAAGTTCTGTTCTTGCTCTCTGCTCTGGGGAGCACACCTTCATACTGATTTCTGGTATCTAATTCATCTATATTTTCCTCCCTATTAGCCATCATAGCAAAGAACCACTGGGCATATTGGTGAAATTTTGTGGAAGTTTCGCAGCACTCATTTCTGGAGAAACTCCATGTGTAATATCTATCATCCTGTTCAGGATACCACCTCCAGCTCCTCAATAAAGTGACTGAAAGGAATAATTTCAGCCTGCAA
Organism: Penelope pileata; assembly: GCA_013396635.1. NCBI lineage: Eukaryota > Metazoa > Chordata > Aves > Galliformes > Cracidae > Penelope > Penelope pileata. The sequence goes on along the minus strand of WBMW01000540.1, from coordinate 273,301 downwards.
CACTTCAATCTATTCACCACTGATAAATATCTGTACAGAATGTCTGCTTCCCTCCTGCTTCCTCAAGTCTGCATTACTTAACCATTCCCATCTGGCCACGACATTTCCTTGCACATTGAATTATCTGGCACATGCTTCTTTTTCCTCTTTTGATAAGGTATAGTGATCATCCTCACTGCGTTTCTCTAATTTGTCTCCACAAATTAGGAGAAAAAAAAATTAAAACTGAAAATTGTTTTGCCTACAAACATGTCACAGACATCCAAAATGTCAGGATACAATGGTGTTTTTCAAGCTGTTCTCAATCGCTTCACAAATACAACAAACACTGCCACTATGGTCGGATTTCAGTTAAACAATTACGCTCTTTCCCACAGAGTAAAATCAATATTTATTGGTTGTAGGAAGCATGACTACAAGTAAATCAAATCTAGCCAAACAGTTTCTGTTTTCTAGATGGAGACATCCAACCAGGCACACCATAAGCCTGACAGAGCCCTATCAACCTTTTGAATGCTACCTCAGATCTTATGTTTGGGGATAAAGAAAGCCTTCACAATGGGGACAAAAGAGAAAGGCATTTTATTTGATAGCTTGTCAAAGTTTCTAAAGTAATAAATTTGATCCCACTGCTAAAACTGCAACACATTTAAAGAATTATGGAAAAGATTTGAATATTTCACCCTTCATGCCAAGGTCTTTGGTCAAAGAAACACGATTCAAAATGAGAGTGCAAGTATTGAAGATTATAGATCCAAACTATGACTCTGTGATGTCAAAAATAAGTAAATGTAGCTGGAAATCCTGTTGATTTTTGTCCTTAAGAGCAGAGCTGTAGTTTCCGTGCAAGGGAAACGTGTTAATTCACCAAACTCACCACAGTTTCAGTCAACCACAGAACAGCAACAGCCTCCCAACTGCTCCTGCGTGCAGTGAGAGCATTCACACAGAACACTGTCAGAATCAGACGCTAACGTTTAAGAGACAGAGTTTAGCATTCTGCTTTTAAGAGCACAAACACTGGCTTTCAGAATACACTGCTCTTCCCTGCTCAGTCAGCTGAGCTGTTCTTTCTGCTAAGACCTGTTCTCTCCGTGGCACACAATATAACAGGATTTTTCATGACCTGCTGTTGTTAGCCAAAGGAGAAACTGCAGTCTGCATAAGAAATGTAGGCCAGCCAGGAAAAGCACGCGAAAGGAGGGCACGACACACCTACACAGCTCCCAGGAGGCACTTCGGTGCCTCCTCATTAGGCAGATGCTAATTAGGTTCAGACAGATCCATAATGAAATGCTTCTCAGTTCGATTAATTGTTCCATTTGATATGATTTGACCCCAAATAAAATACATTGTTTACATCTCATCAAAAGGGAAATACCCTTTCCATTAGAAGAGAGCAAAATCAGGAAAGTTCCATTGCAGATTCTTTGAGCTTCATTACATTATAATGTATAATAATTTAAGGCTAAAAGCACATTCAAGAATATCAGTTCCTCATCATGAGCTGATGTAAAGTTTCACATGAAACACTACTGCACAGTTCACCAGACTGCATTAACATTTTGCAAGGTCCCAAGTTTGAACAGAAAAAATCCAGGTTGTTCTAGAGAACAGAATAAGAATCCAATTCAGTTTTCAACTCTCCAAATTCTATCAAAGTGCTGTATTTGTCTGTATGCTTTTTAAGTCTCAGATCTTGCCAAAGTTATGACAGAATGACGTTTCCCTTTATTTTTTTAAAAAAGCCCTCAACCATGAAGAAAAGTTTTGAGAATATGAATTCTTATGTTTAAGACGATTTCTATGCTTTGATCTTTATCTTTTGATCAACTATCACATTTTAAGCAGTTACCAATGGTAGTAATACTGGACAATGAGGAAAGACTTATTTTTAAGGATGCTCTATGAAACATAGCATCATTTAGCTCAAACTGCTGAAGAAATTAAAAAGAACTTCAGTCTAATAGAGGCCTCATGAAATATCGATGGTAGAGAAAAATTTTGTTGTTTCATAATTAAGATTATCCTGCATTCTTTATGCCATGACAGTTATTGATTTGCTTTCTTATAGTCTCTGAAATTAAAAAAGTAGACAATTTTAAATTATATTTATCATGATGTACCTGAAACAAAGCATAATTTTCTTGACCTCACTAGCAATCATTTCCAATAGTAATAAAATTGTTGACCTATTGAGCTTTACATGAACTCTATTAAAATAGGTCACTACTGTTGTTACCTTGGAACAGATTCTTAAGAAAATAAGTTTTTATCCTTAGATGGATTGAAGAACACCTTCCATTACCTCTTAGTACAGTAAAAAGAAGTCACCTATTGCTTTATGCAAAACATCTGTGCAGTTACATAAAGATTATTCCAGTAGACACCCGAATACACTTGAGAACTCTGTTCTCAAGACCTCTGGGCTAATAAATCTATACAGTGTGCCCAGATGTCTTATACTATTAGTATAAACCACAGTAAATGTACATTTTCCAGTTGAAATCAACTCTTTTGTGCTCTATTTAAAAGTTGGAGCTATACTGTTGTGCTTATTGGATTTAAATTCCAAGCGCATACAAAGAACTTGACAGGTTGAGAACTCGTAAGACCTTCAGAACTTGCATACACTACATCTTAGGAGACAGAATTTATTTTAATAAAAAACAATAGCCATTGAAGATGCTGGTTTTGGTAGGAAAAAACCTGTAACTGAGTATAGGGCAGTGCAAGCTGGTTAAATATATAACACCCAGCACACACACAAGTAAAATAAGCAGTATTAGGTGTGCTAAAAAAACTCTCATCAGTGCTAGAAGTCAATTCATCGTTTCCTTACCACAGTCTTTTACACATTCAACAGGTATACCACTCATCACAAACATGGTAATCGCTTTGTCAGGACTAAAGACTTATGAATCTAAGGAAAATATGAGAATGCAAGCTCTATACGAAACCATCACCAATGAGGTTTACAGAAAACTCTCCTCAGGCTGTTGTGATAGGAGATGAGAAATTCAGCTAAAAATGAAAAGGAGCAACAGGGGAAACATCTCACACAAGAAAATTGGATACTGAATGGGGACTGCACATCTTCCAGAGCAGCTATACCTCCAAAGCATGCTTCCTTTGAGGGTTGTACTGGCTATTTGTGCCCTACACATGTAGAAATCTGAAGCAAATGTTTCTTATACAGACAGGGCTTTAGAAGCGCTGCAGAAACCATATATTAGTCTGAATGTTGTTGCATACATGGGCAGAAGGAACACAGACCCTTCTAAAAAGTCTTGCAATAACAACCACAGGGACAAGATTTTATTTTGGGGAAGAATCAGATCCAAATATCTGACCATTTAACAACACTTAGGCTTTCTCTTCCTTTTCACCAGAAGTTGATACTCTAACTTTTGAAGGCATATGATTCCCTAATCTTCTGCTTTCAAATCTAATCTGTCTAAAGGGAATAAATGTTTTCTTAGTTCTGTTTCCTTTCAGAAAAATACTATTATACGTGCCATGTGGTGATGCTAATGAATCTGCTTTTTTTTTTTTTTTCCCAAAGGTCTGCTCATGTTTAGTAAACTCATTTTAAGACCAACAAAACTGCTTTTTTTATACACTTGATGGTAGCTTAGTTCTTATACATTTATTTTTATCTTCTGGAAAATGGAGTGCTTCATATTATTGTACCATACTCGATGACACCCGATTTCTACAAGCTTGAAAGGAACAAACTAAGTAACGACAATACTTTGGGGTCTAGTAAAGTATACCTAACTGGCTAAAAATTACATCTCATATTAGCACTGAGCAGTAGAATCATCTCCAACATGGTTACTGATCTCAGTATTTTCCCATTAACATCTACCATATGCCTAGAATATCTATTTAACGCAAAACTGTAATTATTTTACCTAATTAACTGATACATTGAATCAAAGGCCGACTCTACAAAGTAAGTTAAACCGTAGCAATTATGGATTGTGATGCTTATTTTCATTCTTACAATTGTCAATGGAATTTCTCCCTGACTATGATTAATACAAAATGATTAACTTTCTTTTTATAGTTTAAATCTTCCTAAAATGTGTAAATATATTCTAGTATTAACAGAAGGTCTTGAAATTACAGCTGAGGGAATTAATTTTTCCTTTATTTATTGAAGGAAATCACCATCAGCTCAGCCCCATAATGCTTTATAAAACAGTACATGTGACAAAAAAACACCTCAGTGTGTATTTTTCTCATTTATTTTTCAGACTTACTTTACTGAAACAAAACCCTCAGACTTATCTACATGCTTTTTCCATGAGCTACAATTTGCATATTTGCCCAACAGTCTAAACAAATTGGTTGTAATGCCTAGGAATCCATCCTGTATTTATAGTCTCATTGCAAATGGTAAACATCTCTTTACCCTTGCCAAATGCACATCGTATCAACTAACCACTCAACGAGCAATTTGGTGCAAAACACACAATTTTGTATAATTTTTGTTCTGTATGCCATGTTAACCTTAATCTTGTCCATTTGTATTTGACCATACTACACCAAGTCAGTCTTTTCTACGTCCTCTGACACCATTTCTTAGAATTTCAGATCAAAAACCAGTATAGTTGTTTTCATCTTTGATACTCTTTCTCCATCATATCATCAAGCTTATCAGTTCAAGAGATGATAGAATGGAATTCAAGCATTTATCTAGGAGAAGCTGTCATGTAAGAGTCAGCAATTGTCTTCACGCTCCTAAAAACCTAGCTCCAAGCTTCAGCTTTCCTTTCAGAAGTCCATTTTTGAGCTGACAAACTTTTGGACATCATTCACAAGGGAGAACAGTGGTCTCTTCCTTCATATATTCAGCTCCTGTATATCTGTACCAATTGCCACGAAGTACCAAAGATGCATCTTTTTGTTGTAGAAATGAGGATGCATAAAGCAACACACAAATTAGGATTGTTTTGCTACTGTGCCTCTACCTATATACTATGAAAATACAATGTGTAAATAGCAAGAACTTTCCCTGGACCACTTCTAAAGGCAGAGCTAATCCATGTATCAAGGCCTAATACCTCTATCAATTCCGTAACTATTATATCAATACCATAACCTTCCTCATTCCAGGACAAAACTAAAATTAAAGACGGCTGCAAAACAAATATATTACTTCATGGATTTGCTGACTCATTTAAATTGAAATGTCGTATGGAACAATTTAGTTTTGGCAACGTTTAATGGATCCAAGACAAGGTTTCTAGAGGTTTCTATGAGAAACCTTCCTTCCTTTCTTCACACTGACTTGCTTGCTTTGCTCTTGGAAGCTCAGCTGTTGGGCTGAAAGCTTGGGTGACCCCAAAGATTGAGCATGAGATCCTGACATCAACAGCTCCCGACATCAACAGCTCCCAGGCAGACTACCAGGTGAACAGCTTCAAAGCACAGCACTATTTGCTACCCCAGAGAGTTTCAAAATCTCCCAAGCAGAGATTCAATGTCTCTCCAAGCAAATAAACTTGGAAATAAAGTATTCCACAAGACAGAACTACTGTATTACAGTCAATTCTGCCCAAAATCCATTTTTCTTTCTTCAGCAAGGGCTTGTTAAACACTTGAAAGTTAGTGCACGCTCACTCCCATTTGATCCCATTTGATGCCATCTGAGTTCAAGGAAACACCACAACATTCTCACACTTGAAGTGCCGTCCTTGCAGAGAGCATGTTTGCTTTAGACTGCCAACCAGTGGTCATTTTGCTTTACATGAGTTTTAGTAAATAATCTTTGCTTGGCATGAGTTTTAGTAAATAGGAAAAAAAATTTACTTTGCAGATTTCTACAGAAGCCTTGCTAGGCACACTGACATGCCAATTCAGAAGGCAATGCTCCTCTGCAACCTGCTGTAGGGAACCTGCTTTTATCAGAGGGTTGAACTTGATCTCCAGAGGTCCCGTCCAACCCCTGTGGTTTTGTTACTGTCCTTGCAGGTTTAGCTGAGACTGCTACAACCTCTGCTAGGCTCAGGACAACGCTAGTTAAGTTAACTACACTGAAATGAACGGCAGTAGTCAACTGAAACACTTTTTAAAAAAAAAAAAAAAGAAAGAAAGAAAGGAGCATCTGGTTGGCAATATTCAAGAGGAAGTGTTTCAAAGAGTATGTGTGCAGATATTTGACAGACTTGGATAGCTTCTCACTTAAAATAGGTTGCAGTAATAAATTTCAGATATCTTGACAAAGAATGAAGATGAATTAAGTTACAACATAATTTTGCTCAGAGATGCAGTTATGACCAACAACATGACATTTCACCAGCATTGAACAATTCAGACAATTGTGTTAAGGCAAATCAGCAAATAATATCTTCCAGCATTAGATGTTCTGCCAAAAAAAGTGAGTACAAATATAGAATCCATTCTCATGACATTAAATGTCGTTCATACCACATAAGCACCTCAGCTTCTCGCTGTTTTTTCTCTTGAAAACTGAGTTAAGCACATCACTCAGTGGGGCAAATATTATGGTTTGTACCACTTTCCTTCAAAAGGAATCAGCAACTCTCTATTCTTAGACTTTTAAGCCTTTTTAAACATATAAGTAGCTCTCACAGTGCTAGTATTAGGGCCATATTTCAAAGGAGTTTAGCTCTTATTTTAGCACCTAAAAAAATCAGCAGATTATCAAGTAAGCTCAACTTGTTGTCATTAAGCATCTTAAAAGTAAGAGGAAGAAAAAGCATGGATGTCTTGAGCATTTTTTCAAAGTTTGACCCTATAATTTTCCTCTCTAAAAACTGCTGGAAAATCTGATTCCAGTTTCAGGTGTTTTGTTATTAACACATTCGGAATTACAGCCTTAATTTTACCATTAAGGAACACGGTATCAACAATTGTGGTGTATGATGGAGCAACAATCCCACATTCACAGTAAACAGGACAGAGACTATGCTTAACTACATTTGTGCTTATCATCTGATGACACTGCTGTAGCTATCCGCATGTTATGATCATGCCTACAACGTATCTTTCCCACATAAAACTGGGTTTTTAGTTGACCTTCCAGGGTAGGATTTTGACAGGAATTCCTGGATTTGGGCTGCCCACTATAGCTTTCTACTACATACATGCATCAACTCAACATCTGCTTCCTGCTCAAAGATTCTCCAGCATTTTCATATGGCAAAAACATCTGGCTTGAGAGAAAGCCTCCACCAATACACACAGGAAAAAAAAAATACTAAAAATTCTTATCAAAATTTACTGTAAGTAGAAACTCCGACCAACAGCAACCACAAACAATTTAAGGTGTGTAAGGCTTGTGATTCAGCAGAAAAATCATTCTTAGTAAAGCAAGACAGTTCAAGGCATGGCAACATGACAAGAGACACAGTACTGCTCACTGAAAAAAATTGGTTTTGCACAGTAAGCTGTTAAACATACAAGAAGGCACAGAAAGGGTGAACAGGGAACCATGTGATATGGACTGCTGAAGAATGGGACATTTAAGTAATAAACTAAAATACCATAGTTTGGTCAAGCTTCAACTGGAACTTACCATCTCCCTCTACTGTACTCTCCTGTATTCTGTAAAAGCTGCCCACATGCCTCTATTACAAATTTTGGTGCTCTAAGTTTTGGGTTTCTCCACAAGCCGGCATTTTTCCAGCTGCTGACACGCTCTCCAGTGAAAGGATGCAGAAAGAGGGCATTTCTTTGTCCCTGATTCAATTCATAAGATATGTGCTAGAGGACTTTTTCAGGTCATGATACATCTTGCTGATTTGTGGTAACTGGCAGCTTCAACAAGGAGAAGAGTAGGAATTGTTTTACAGCTTTCTAAGTACTGTTCCTGATCGATTCTTTTCATTAGATATTCAGTCAACAGATGACTACCGGGTAACATTTACTTAATGAGACTCAGGGATGAGGGAGGATAGAGTTAAGTGGCTGAAAGAACATACTTTTAACCAATTTTTTTTAAAACTACTCTTTTTTTTTTTTTTTTTAACAGTTATGTCTTATGACATAACCATTTGTTTATGCACAATACAAAACTATGCATCATTAAGTGCCTACAGGTTACACTTGCTCACATTTAAAGATAGTTTTCAACTATTGAAATCATTATAGAGAAGATAATCATGTAAACGTACCTATAGAGAAGCAGACCTATATTACCATAACAAATGGTATTTTAGCAGTAGTTTATGAAATTCAAGTATCATAGACAAACTTTTTTTCTTATTACCATTGTATTGAAGATTTAATACTGAAAATATCCCAGGAGATGTGCTCAAATGAAGGTCATTTACAAAATTGTGGCTATTTCAGTTTGCTACTTAATTAAATATTTCAAAATTGATAATGCGTTTGTTTAGTTTCATATTTTTAAAACAGAAAAGAATTTGTTGCTTAACTAGAAGCTATTCAATAGATTATAACAAATCACAGGAATTATCTGCAGAATCTAATATATATAGATTTTGGTTGCTATAAGCATGAAAAATATTGCAAACTCTCTATTCTAGAAGGACTAGAGATGAACTGTATAGCACTTAAAAACCTAGAATAGGACCAACCAGCCACATGCTGGGAATGCAGATCAATGAAAACTACCAAGTTAAGTCACCAAAATCCTGAGTTTCTCCTTGCAATGTTAATCGTGAGTTCCAGTACCAGAGATAAACCTTCCAGGCAGGTAACAGCAAACATTGGACTCTAAACACAGCCTCAAAACTCTTGTGTCTTCTGAGATCTATAATCTAAACACAGAGTACTCACATCTAGATCTTGCATTTCATTTCCATGCATAGACATCAACAGTATAGAGGCAATAAGTCCAAGATTTTTGGAAATGGTAAGATAACTCATTCAGCTGAATTTAGAGATTGTCAGGAGATCAGCCCCTGGGCAGTTGCTTATTTGTCCCTCTGCTAAAGGCTTTATTAGAAGCTGCAGAGCAGGTGGTTTGTCTTCCCCAAGCCATGATGGTCACAACACTACATACTAATGCTGTTAAAATTAAATTAATGACTGATACCACTTAAGTGTCAGCCTCTGCACATGAAAATCCTGAACATCCCTCTTTAGATCTAGATTACACCCTCACAGTTTGGTTTGATTTTCGAAGATTCTAGATTTTTCTTTATGAAAAATCTATACATCTCACATCATCATAAGACTCATCTAGAGAAAGACACCCAGAACCACAACCTTTGGCAGCTCTAAACTGAGTCAGCTATGAGCTTATAAGCCAGTAAATCAGTTGCCAAAAGTTACGTATTTTCTCAAGTAGAACTCTGAAGCAGATAGTGTGTAACCTTGCACAGGGTTTCAACCTGCATACTCGTTCACTGTCCTAAGGAAGAAAAATGTTCAGTAGCAAAGATTTAAATATATTCTCTGATGAACATGAGTAAAAAAGAACCAACTCCCTCAACAACCAAAAAATTAATATTGCAACCCTTGAAGAATTTAAGTCTCATTTGTATGGTGAAAATGAGGTTGGAGGCTCTGAAGCACTAATCAGATGTATTAAAAATGAAAGAAAATATGAGACATGGGAAATGATTGTAATTAAAATTTGAACACATACAAACACAACAGCTCCAACATTACTAAATGGAAATCAAACAATGGTATCTGGTGTTAGGAGACTGAATACTAAGCCACCATTTAATCACCCCCATCTGTTCTTGTAAGTACATGCTTCAAAGTATTATATTAATTCTAGGTATTAGAGAGTTAATTATCTCATAAAGGATGCCAATTTTGCTGGCCTTACACCAAAGGTCAAAGGTCCTATTTTTCTAAAAATGTTTTTGTGTGTTTTCCTCCATTTGCTTTCATTCTGCAGAGAAATTGAATCCTGTAGTCAACAGCCTGCAAAGGAGGTCTGAATTAATTTGTTTTTCCTTTAAAATTATGTTTTAGAATTGTTTCAAAAAAAGCTTTTTTTGTTCATCTATATTTTATTAGTTTGATCTGATTTCATTCACTACCATTAGTAGTGCACTACTATTAGTAATTACCAATATCAGTAAATTATAATGTATCATTTGAAGCAGCTTATCTGTATGTAATTTTTAAATGCACAACAGATTCACACTGCCTGTGGGAACTAAGGCCATCATATTGAGTCTAATCAATATTCCCTATGTTCTCAAAACACACGACATAGCCCATTATTAAGCTAAACATCACGTTGTACAGTTGTCCTGCATGTCATCACCCATAATCTACTTATCATTCGTTACCATGGTATAACTATATGCTCTAGGAACTAATCCCAAAGAGATCCCAAAGTCCAGTCCAGAGAAACATATATATTCCATAACAAGAACATATGTGAAAATCTGTACTCAGAGTTTTGCTAAAGACCACTGAGGTGACGTAAGCTGAGTCATGGTAACACAGACACTAAAGTCTATGCACACTTTAACAAGTCTTTATCTTCCTTGCTGTCAAGATGACTATTCTTTCATTTGGTGAAATAGTCTGAATATGGAATAAAGTTTGGACATCCTATTCATATTTCAGCTTTATGGTTTCTACATATTCTTTTCCAAAATCCTGATTCGTATCATAGAAATATCATCATTATTCCTTCCTCTATTTATATTCCTCCTCTATTTTCATTTTTATCTGGCTCAAATGAGGAAACTAGAAATTGCAACAGCAGCACTGGCCTCTGAGCAGGGACCAAAGATTTCCATAGCAACTTGATCCAGCTACACCTCCTTGGTAACCAATTTAACATAGTATATTTACCTGCATTAATGCTTCAGGACTGAATATTTCAGAAGTCTGTTTGCTAGTTTCACAAATCATCTAATGAATAGGCACATTTCTGTTTTGTGTAACATCTATTGAAACCTCTTCCTAGATATACAGTTAACATTTCAATCAGGCCTCATACTGTCTCAAACAAAAAACAAGAGAACGAAAAGCAACTCACAGAACACTCAAGCAGTTTTATTAGCAATCAAGGTGTTTAAAATAATTTCATATTCATATAATATTTCAGTTTGAGCCTGAGTCTTTGACCAAGGAAAGCCTCAAACTCTAGACTGGTTCCAATCCATCCTAACTGCACTGAGTATATCTACCTTCAAACGAGAAGTAACAGTAAAGTTGTGTAAGCAACACACCAGATCCAACTCTTTTCAATGTTAGATCTGCTTTTCCAATAGCAGCACCCAACAACATTCAGATAGTTCAATATCCCTGCTAGCACCCATTACAGTGCTACTGATAAAATTGTGAAAATCTACTCACAGAAGTTACAGGCAACTCTTCACCTTCCAGTATATATATATATTTTTAGTTTTGGAAATATTTCATCTTAAATTACGATTAAACCTAAACAGTAAATGAGTATGTCTTGTGTGGCCAGGTATTCTACTCCTTTTGGTTGTAGCTATAAGCACACCGTGAAAAGCACAACATCAAAAGCAAAACAATGCACAGCCAAATGTTCAAGATATGTATGGGCAGCTTTAATGGCTGCAAGACCAAGAACTGGAGGGATACACACTTTTGAGAAATACAGTGCGGAGCAGTTTCAAAAATTAGATTTTTTGGTTAGGTCGTGAATGAGTTAACTTCAGGGTTGCAGTAAGTCAGTAGGAAATGGACTGCTAGAAAACAACAACAGTTGTATAGCAATCACTTCTTGAAGATACCTTACACACTCCAAATGGCGTTATCAGCCTTTCTGCACTGAAGTACTTGAGGGGCAGCAAGCACATATGTATCTGTGGCTGTAACCACCCACACAATTTTAATATATTGATCCTTTTCTGGTGATTTTCAACAGAACAATCTCCTAATGGCACTGACTCCTTGCAAAACATTGTACACTAAGGAATTGCAATAATTTTTGCGCTGTCTGTTGAAAGTAGAGAACACACAGCAGACTCAAAGTGTAATGAAAGCAAAATTCATTGCACAAGAGTTTGACTTCTGACGTTCTAGTCCAAAGATGTATCATAAACCCTGCACTCAGGTGGTCCTTGTGTGATCAAAATCTAAGTTTTAAGGTTAATGCAGCATCTAGCAATACGCTGAATGTTAACTCTTCTGTTTCTGAAGGATTGAGTTCAAAGTTTGTTGGCAAGCTCTCTAAAAGATAGCTGTCTAGCAGAACAATCTGAAAGAAGATAGAGGAATGCTGGCAATGTGGAAGAGAATGAATGGTCTTCCAGGGTTGTATTGCCTGTGAGAGCAAGAGATTTTCAGAAGAAAATTATAAATATAATATTTGAGGAAAAGAAAGACTTGGTAAAAAAAAAATAAGAAGCAGAAACAAAACAGTGGAAAGGCAGAAGTCAGGAATATGACTCAAAGATGAATGAATAATGTCAGATAAATACTTTCATCCAAAACTCGTTGAAGACGATGGGAAGGCTTTCAGAAGTGGTTTGATACAAGGCCTGTAATCCCAAATGAGTGCACTTAGAATCATTGCTTGACCAGCACTTCAAAAACTGTGTGCTGTCTAAAAAGTGACTTAATAAAGCCTCTTCTGAGATGAAGATGCCGCTGTTCCTTTGAAGATACAGTCATTAAAGGATGAAGCACGCAAACTGTCAGTACAAGTCCTCTGAAGTTCAACTATAATCTTATTATTTCACATTCAGTTTCTGAAATCTCTTGTGAAAACAGGAAGCAAAACTGAGGCAAATATCTTCACCTGTAACTTACCTGAGCAACTAGCTTTATTCCAAGATCTGGCGTACATGTGGATGTGTTCACATGTATATGTCTAATTCAAACAGCATCTAAGATTTATATCTGTGTAAACACTGAAATCCAGTGTAGTTTCCTCCACATATATATATCCATCCTCTTATTGCACCTGTAAGGCCACTTTTTATTTGCTTTTTTGGAGCAAAGTGATGCTTTTGTGCATCAGAAAATAAGTCAATGAAGCTTTATGCATAACATGTTCAGTTGCATTGAATTCTGGAGGAAATACGTACTTAAGTACATACAAATACATTCATATATGCAATACCTTGAAGTAGATATTAGGCATTGAATGAGGCACTCTTGTCCTAGTGCAGAAAATTAATCCATGTTTGTAGGCTAGGGTTCAACTCTCCTGTTCAGAGAAGGGATGCATTTGTGTTTACAGCTGGAGTTCAATTGTACAGACTTGTTTGTTCTCTTTACAAGGAAAGCTAAACAATGTAAGCTTAGTGATGTCCTAAGTATAACCGTGTGTTACAATGATCCAACGTATACAAATGGGAAAGAAGTAAATATGGCACAGATTTCAGAGGTGTTTTGCCTGACCATGGATTGGACAGTCAAGAACAAACTCATTTTGAATAGAGATGTATTCTATAACATCTCATAGTGCTTTACTCTGCAGATGAGTGAATCAAATCAGCAAGAGTTTCCAGGAATAGTGCCAACCTCTTATGAAAAAGGGCATCAGAGTCAATCCTTCAGAGTCAGAGAACACACATTCAGTTTACATATTTCATGACCTAATAGGAGCCAGGTCAGTCACACATTTTTTTCAGACTGAAAAGAGTTCAAATTACGGGAATAAAAGAACGAAAATGCTCTAAATTGATTTTGGTCAAAAACGGTAATATGGAGATAAAGAGATAAGGAGAGAAGGAAATTCCAGGCAGGATTGAGTTAAAACCAAGTTTTAAGTTTTCAAATGTTTCTTCGTTTAAAAAAAAAATAGATAAAACACATTATTAGAACAAAATCTAATGGGAAGAAGCAGAATTGGCAATACTCAAAAGCAAGTTTCAGAGGAGATACTGAATACCTAAGAGTCTTGCTCACTGTCTCATATGGGAAAGCATTTAACAGATTAAAACAGTGAGGTCAGAACAAGTCACGCATCAGCACAGGTTCAGCTGAAATCGACAGCCACCAAACCAGTACTTCCTTATTATGTATTTAAGGCACTTGAGATTCTCTCCAGCCAGTTATCTCCTACAACTGTAACTTATAGCATAGGCTCAATTTTTCAACTTTCTGCCAGAAATCATTACTGAAATGAAGAAAGGGGGACACCTAGGGTCGTGTTTAATGAAGGACAACAAACAAAGGGTTGTTCTGGCCAAACACCGAAATCAATGGAAAGCAAAAGTTAATGAAAGGAATGCCTATAGGTCATTCTTCTTTGCTGTCTGGATGTTAATTACTACCTCTTTCTTCTAATAACAGAATCAAAATGATTAATACTCGTTGTGATGTGTGGCCACAGAGCAGCCAGAGTAAACAGAATTTAAGATGCTTTTGTGTAAAATAACAATTGCCCTCCTACAAATTAAAAAAAGAAATCAGCATCTAAGAAAAAACCTTTGAAGCTTTGTACTCTTGCATCTCAGGTGGCTGCACCTCTTGCTTCAGTAAATCCACTGTGCACGGAAACAAAGAATATCTTCAAGACTGAAAGCTCCACAATGGAAAGCTGCATTCATGTCCTGAGCTGAGAAGCACAATCTGCATTGATGTGCAAGGTAACACACTCTGAGTATCATGTTTCAGTACACAAGCAGTCACTTTTCCACATGAGCTATACATCAGTTTCATCTTAGCCACCGATTTCAGGGTAAGAGAAATTAAATAGAAGCAGTTCAATTTCTCATGGCAAATGTTAAGATATACTGATGCTTTTTGCCCTCACATTTGACAACTCCAAACCACTGCTCCATTTGCTCCATGGATCAAGTCCTGTAGCAAATGAGCTAAAAAAAGTGAACACGTAAATAGGTTAAAAATTTATCTGCTGTGATGCTAATTCTGGGCATAGACTGCAACATTCAGAATTAAAGTCTGGGTTCATAGGTAGAAAATTGAAAGGAAGTAAAAACTAGCTAGCTTTAGAAGTCAATTTCACATCCTATAATTTCAGCAAGAAAAAATGACATTTAAAATTAATATTTATCGTCTTCCAAACCCCTAATGAGAATTCAAAAATTACCACATTCCTCCACTCACCTTAAATTATCATCTCATTAGCAGAAGCATGCAGAGCCACATTTAAGAAGTTCCCAGTCTCGCAAACACATCTATTTTGAACTTTACGTATTTCAACAGTCCTATTGAAAATAGATCTACTTTTGTGCCTAAAATTAACCATTTCTTTACATCTTTTCAGGATTGAAACACATTCTTCCATGTTCTCAATTCAATGGCTTGCATTTAGGCTTGCAGAGAAGAAGCACGGAACACAACTTGGAAGTGGAATAATGAATAGATATCAACTCAATAATGTAAACTTTAAATAAAACAAACTTTAAAGTTCTCAGACAAACAAACATTCAATCATCCTATTAGGGCAAGGCATTATGGGCATCACTTACTGGAAATGATCACAAACTAAGGTCGCCTAAAGTTTCTATCAAAGCAAATTACAAATAGCAGATAAATTATATGATTCATGGATACCACAGAAGGAAATGCTATAGCTAAAGATAGCAAATGAAAATGCAATTGTTAAAAGAAATCGCAAACCACAAATTCCAATTCCTTACTTATATGTAAGGAAGGATTCAACGTCCCTTTAAATAATGCAAAAGCTGTCATCACTTCAAGGTTGTGGCTTCCAAAACCGGGAGGTCCTGAATTTCTCCTCCTTTCAGCTGAAGTCTAAGCTAAAAGAAGTCCATATTTGGAAAGGAAAATTTGGAATGAGATTCCTTAATAGCTTTCCTATGCACTTTTAAGTTCTGCTGAGATTGTTATCTTTCCTGTTTTGGACTTTTACTACATTCTGAAAATGTAGAACAACTATGGACAGATACAATGTGGTTATTTATGGCAGTGACATTCAACAGGAATGAGTACTGGAACAGCAATACCAGTATTTCGAAAGCCCAGTACAGAAGAAAATGGTTTCTTCAAAATATTTTGGTAGAAACAGAGGCAATTGTGAGCAACAAAAAAAATTCTGTGATGAAGAGACCGATAGCTGTTGACAACTACCTAGATATTAATATTGCTGAAATAAGCACACAGAGTTCTGTTTTTCCAAAAGCATAAGCTTAAAAAAAGAGTTAAACTAGCTATGAAAAGTATTTCTACCAACACACATCCCTGTAATGGTGTTTAAGTTGCACTAATAATATATATTCCATTCTGAATACTGGACAGGATTCAGCTCTTCAGTGAAAATCATAAATTAAGATAACACCTTCTAGTGCCATCTACTGCTAAAACTTTTAGCTCCTAATTATTCTAATTTATATGCAATCAGCAATGTTTCAGTACAAAAAGCCTCAGGAAATATAATTCAAAAGTGAAGAAAGAGATGGTATAGCATGGCTAATTATACAATGTAACAGAAATTATTGTCAAATCAATAGCTACATGGATTAGACAAAATTAATCCAAGAAGGTAATTATCAAACTTGGATAAAGCACGAATGGTTTAATCTTTTCTTTCCTTACCCTCCTCCTATCCCCTCCTTATTCTTTTCTTCCTGCAATCTAATTCTGAGGAATCCCGCATCTTACTGCATGTATGTGCACACTAAAGGCCAATCTTTGGAGGCAACAACAACAACAGTGTTTGGGGTGAAGTGTTGAAGCAGAGCTGGGAGCATGTTTCACCATCATAATAGAATATATTTATGCTTGAGGTTAAGCAATATTTGTTTTGGGGGGGAGGGAACTTTTATTTTACAAACAGTTCAGCAAATAAATATCTGAACGTACAATAAGTCTTGGGGTAAATATTTGCTTTGTACTATGAAGTTCAGCATCTTGAGGGTAGGAGGGATGTTTAAATAACCCTTACAAGAGCCATTATAGCCCCAAATGAACTGTACAACTAATGATACATCAAAATCATCATCATAATTAATCTCAAAACTCAGAACTAAGATAATTGTCCAGAGACCTTGAGAAATTACACTCCACTCAAGGGTAGAACTGAATATTCTATAGACAGCCCCACTCCTAAATCAATGCAGAACCAGAACAGGAGACGATGGGAGCAAAAGACATTGAAGAAAAAGAAGCCATCTTTCATAGTTGCTGCAGAATTGTCACCTTTTGATAATTGCTGTAATTATCACCTGCTAATTACGATACCTTATTTAACACAAGTTAAAAGGCAATTGGGGGCACGTTTCTAGCACTGTTAGTAGGCTTCACGTATTTTCTGGTGAATCAGAAGATCTCCATAAAAAGATTTTGATAACGTCTGTATAACATTTAGATGCATGGTTTTAATTTGACTCTTAGAAAGACATGCAACTTGTAGATCCAATTCTGGACTCTCCTGCTGGCAAGATTACATGTAGTGTCTTCTTACTGTGTGTAATAAAAAAAAAAAACATCTCATGCGTATTTCAAGAAAAGCAGATAGATAAATTGAAGAGGAGCCTCAAAGATTTGAGGTTTTTCAGCATCAAGGCATACGTTTCAAATTAAGGAAACTCAAATCGATGTCTTATGTTTATACACCTACGTTCACTGAAATTTAGGATTTGACAAAAAACACAGCTACAAAAACTGAACTAATCTGTATTCAAAGTATATTAATTTTCATATGCAGTCAGCTGCCAGGCGCTTGATTTGAGATTCATCATTCTCCCCCATAAGTACATTTTATTACTTCATTTAAAGGTTACAAAGATCATTTCCAAAATATACTGATTTGATATTCACCTAGTCTTCATCAACTACAAGAACTGTTTTGCCCCTGAAGCTGACAATCAGGATGTTAAACACCTGATAACACCAGCATCATTTTTTCTGGCATGTTTTACCACTGCTATTTCTGCCTATTTATGAATTTCATCGTTGCCAAAGCACAAATTATTAAATGAATGATTACCATGTCAGATAGCAAGTCTTGGCATATTTATATATTTAATTTACACATTTCTTTTTTAGCTTTATCATTTAATTTATAAATATCTCCAGTTCTGTGGCAGAAAATACAAAACAAAATTAAAAGAGAGGCCATTATTGCTATTTTGATAAGAAGGGAGATAACTTTTCAGCTTCATTAGGGCTAAAGAATGACAATTAATCCATCACTGGCCAATCTTCAGAGTTGGTATTTTTTAGGTTTTACATGCAATTAATGCTCTGATGATTCAAGCAGTAGGTTGTCAGTATTGTTTGGGTGATTAACATAATTGTTTTGGGTGATTAATATAATCTCTCCTGTTAAAAGTAAAGGTTAATATTGCTCATCTTCAGAAACTGGATACTTGCAGATTTGGACTTTCCAGTTGACCCCTTAGGGCTGAATAGCAGCGAGTTTCCTATTTTGTGACACAGTTCCCAAGTATATCATCCTTAACAAAACAGCCCCAGTGAAGATTTTGCACGTCTCCCTGAATACATCCAGTAAGCACACACAGCCTGGCTGATTCAAATATTCATCACATATCAGCTCTTTTTCTGCCCAGGAAGCCTTATGAGACTTCACCATTGCCAAACGAAAAATCTTGGAATTTTAATGTAATTTTAATAACTGGAAAGCACTTATTTGGCGAAATAGATTCTTTTTCTTATGAAGAAAATAGCTTTGACAGCAACTCAGCTGAGAAGCATTTCTGATATCCACAGATGGTCATCAGAACTGGAGAAGCAGCAGCCCTGCAATAGCCACTGAACTATCGATCAAAGAGCTCATCGGAACAGAACAGCTTTCAGATTCCAGACCTGCTAATCCTTGCATTCACCAGGCAGGTTTCACTCCATGAGCCAATGGGTGCTTTGGGAACGGTCCCTTGATCTCTTCTACTGGACTCATTTGACTTTATATGAATAAATATTAACTGCAGCAGGCATAAACAGAGGCTTTCCACAGCCCACGTGAGTTCTGTAACTATTGAGCTATAAAATCAGGGCTTCTCTCCTGCTCTCCAGCAAAATAATTATTAAACTATTTAAGCAGTGAAATAATTCAAATTAAAGAAATCAAGAAACATGAGAACAACTCTTTCAGTATCACAACAATTTGGTCTCTCAGCTGGACTGTGCAGTCCCTGCTGAGAACCACTACTTTCTCTCTGCCTGTTCTGGTGAAGAACAGTACAGAATTTGAACCGCAGACACATTGTTAAATATTATTACCCAGCTGAATAAACAGCAACTTGTATGTTCACCACAATTTGAGAGAAACGTAGAACGCGCTACCTTTCCACAGGACATCATTGAGATCAGTCAGCACCTAACCACAACGCAGGCCTGCAGCTTGCCCTGAGAGCAGCAGCAGAACGAATCTTCCAAAGTAACAGCTGAACTCCGGTCGTGGTATCACACCACACATCACTGAGCATCCGAACCATGGGACATGCAGTCTATAGAAGCCATCACTATTCTTCTCCTCCTTGGCAACCTGTACTCAAGCTTGGCCTTCAGCTCTTACAACAAATACCTTTAACAACAACCATAACCTACTCTCAAAACCAGCTAAATTTCCCTCTGATAGATTTGACAGAATTAGAAAATAGCTCTCAGAAACAACTGTTGCTTTTCACATCCTTGCACTGACGCACTATATTTTGTATTTACATAATTGTGGTGTTGAAATATTGATTTCTTTTAATCTGACAATGTTTTCATGATAGAATTGAAAAGGACCGAGCCTTAAACAGAATTAAGCAGCACTTTGTTGCAAAGCAATGTATACAGAATGACACGCTCATTTATGCTGTCTCTCTTATGGCAGAGGTTTCTTCATTTAGATACACTGCATGAAAAATAGATCTGTTCCTGGTAAAATTAAATGTTACCAAGGCATGCATTTTTCCTGAAGTCTATTTTTGACAGACATCTATTGCATTGAATCACTTTTTCTAATCAAGTTTTGCATAACTAAATGTTGACAATAGAAGGAATATTTTAGATAAATGTTTTTAGCTGAGACCGGGCTGTGGGGGCAGAGTGCATCCCATCTAGTTAACTTTGTGCAGCTGTTTTAAAAATACTGCTTGTCTGATCTATAGCACTAACGATATGTGAATAAACCTATGCACCAAAGCTGCTTTATTACTCCATGTTGACTGCCACATGACAGAATACACTCTGACTGCACGTAATTCATACAAAAATAAAAGTGACATTTAACCTTGGTGAAGTGCATGCAGTTCGTTGACATTCTTAAAGACAGCCACTGAGTTGTGGTAGGCTGCGCTTTCTGCTTTTAGCAGCTGGTGAAACCAAGCCTAAATTGGAGAGATTTGCAGAAAAATAATTTTAGATATATATATATATAGGCTATAAATAAAAATACACCATGTATACAGAATATATACACATGTATATAAAATTCTTCTGCCTTGCAAATATATATATGCACGCACACAGATACAGTAAGGAACACAACTGCTATACTAATGCTTTCACATAAATAGCAAGATTAATCCAGAAAAGACAGCAACAGATTTAAAGAAGTTTATTTATTTAATGGAAACAGTGTTATTCCTCTGAATCACACGTAGCTCAGCTCCGGTTTAACCAGCACCTGGTATGCACACATATATCACCACTTGTTCACACAGGAACACCAAATCTGGAACCACATTTATAGTTACGTGTGCTTACAAATGCAATGGAAGAAGGTACGAGCCAAATAAGAGTGAAAGCTGTCCCTTACAGCTGCAATATGTCCAGTTGGCTCACCTGGTTTAAGTAATTTATCTTCTGTACATAACAGTGAACAGTACCATACCTAGCAGCTACCCCTTGTTTCCCAACCTGGGCATACAGTATTCAACCACTAGAAGGCTCAGCTCTCAGCAGAAATCTCGAATGGTGGAAAAATGAAGAATCCTGCAGCCACTAAAATGCTTTAAGCATTCCTCTTCGATACTAAAATACATATTCGCTATATAAATACCATAAATGCAAAGATGACAGACTATTTTTAATGAATTTAACTGCTCTATTTTATAATAAAGAGATGATGAAGGGGAGTAGATGCCTTTACAGGTAGGTTGCAAAGCAAACCACTTTGGTGTGTTTGACTGCAAAGAGGTAGGGGAAACTAGAAAGCCAAGTGTTTAACAGCATTAGCTCCATCCAAAAGAAAAAAAAAAACACTGCTGTAGTTCCTCTGTACAACGATCCAAGTCTCAAAGGGCAGTGCACATAAATAGAAGCCACTTATCTGGGCGCAGAGGTAGTGCATATTTTGCTACCAGAATTTAAAACTGACTTCATTTTTATTCTGCTCAGACACAGCTTGCTAAAAACTTTGTTCAAAGCAGCACCTGCAAGGTGAAAACTGATGTTCTTTCAGAGCAAAACAGAACAAATTATATTTTCTCTAATTTTTTTAACTGATAGTTTTTAGTACTTCCCTTTTATTGTGAAGTTATTTGACAAGAATGAACTAATTCCACATCTTGCATTTCAAAATATATGCAAAATTTTTCACCAAAATTTATTTTAACAATAAACCGCAAGGGTTTTTTTTGTTTGCTTTTTAAATTAAGTATGGAAGCAGACCTACGCAGATACAATTATCCTTTTCATTGCTGATCAAGGATGCCTCACTTCAAAAGTGCATTCACCTGGGGCTGTTATCACTGATTGATGGAGGCAAGCTTCAGTCACGGAGGGCAAATTGCCCATCTACATCAACCAGCAGTAACTGTTTGGAATAAGGGAAAGATGAGTATGTGATTTATTGGATCACAATAAGGAATCCTAGGAAACCTCTCATAGAATTGATTACAGGATGAAGTTACTTGCTGAGCATTTTCTCTGATCCTGCATGAAGCATGTGGTCATTCTTTATTTTATTGATGAGATAAATAACTCCCCACTGTTATCTCCTATTATTGTCTTGCAATTTTGCAGTATAAACATCAGCTTGCACTGTAAAAATGCTCCTAGGGAAAGCATATAAAAATTCTGAGAAGATGGGTTAAACGCTTGAAAGAGATAAACCTCTCTGTACCAGTAAGAGGTCCTGATGAAAGTCAACTCTGAGATCTGTTGTTCTTTTACAGACTGCTGTTAACTTCATACAAACTAACAGTCAGCACAACTTTTAACAAGTTTTCCTCACTTGTAAAAAATAAATAAAAATGAAGTATACATTTGTAGGTAGAAGTAAATGGCTTGCCTTAATTGCACTGAAG
Source organism: Penelope pileata (assembly GCA_013396635.1). Taxonomy (NCBI): domain Eukaryota; kingdom Metazoa; phylum Chordata; class Aves; order Galliformes; family Cracidae; genus Penelope; species Penelope pileata. The sequence continues at coordinate 251,219 of WBMW01000540.1, read as the reverse complement.
GTTTTAGTCGTAAGATGATTTGTTTATCTGTCTGGTTGTTGATACCATATCGTTTCATCACAGAAAGATCTAACCCATTATTTGGCAATGGCACAAATATACCTGTAAAAATACAAGTAAAACAAGCTCCAAAGTTAGAAAAAAGTGTCCAGTAATACCCTCAGATAATCAGAGATACTCAAAGCCACTGAAATGGATCAAAGATACTACAAGTGTAGGGTCTCAACTGAAGCAACAGGTCAGTAATAGTTTTTATTTCCTCTAACCTTACATGATTCAATATGGACCTGGCAAAAAAAGAATCATCAAGTTTCCTGCTGAATAAGTAGAATACATCTGCAAATGAATTTGAAGCAATGAAGGTGTTTAAAACACTGTGAAATCAGTAATTAACCAGAGTTCTTACATGAAACAGTTTGAGTTATTTCAGCCTTATGATATTTTATTGTCGCAAAAAGGTCACTGAAGGAATAACAGCTCTGATCTGTAAAATACTGAATCAACACTAGGAATGATGTAAGGCAACAGACCCTTGCTAATAGGTGATTGCAATCCTGCTAACACTGCATGGTATCACAGCTTCGCTGGCAAAGTGGTCAGCATAGTCCAAGCCCAGCCTGAGACCAAGACAGCCAAAGCTGGAGCCAGGATCCTCCCCCAGGTTATCACATGTTGGCAAGGTGCCGTGGAGAGGTCTGCATGCTAACAGTGTTTGTTCTGTGGACAAGAAAAGACCTATTTTGAAAGACATCGACCCAAACCCTTAGTCATGCTGAGAATTCACAGAAGAAAGAAAGAAAAGCTAACACAACTCTGACATGTCTTTGAACTAGTTATCAACAGGTACATGCAGTTCCCATGTACCACAAAATATTTTTATAATCATGAATGAACATGTTTTATTATAAGCATTATAATTTTGCTAAAGATGAATTTAACTTTTACTGCATGCTCTCCCCTTTGTGTATTTCTCCCATTTTACTAAAACTATGCTAAAATTTGTGAAGGTCTGGCATCTCTATGGACTTGGTAATATTCATAGATAATTAAAAAGACAAACAGGTTTTAATTCAAAACAGAAAATAGGAAGCTTTATGCAAAGCTAAGCATTATAACAACTTTGAGCAGAGATACAGCAGATCAAACCAAAGTCACAATTTTGAAGTGCTGGAATATTTTACTACAATGAAAGATTTTTCTTGGCTTGGGCACTTACAAATCTTTAAGCTTCAACAAGGTCTAAGACATTTTAATGAAAATTTTATTAGTGAGGGTTTTTCTTCAGAATACATTGCACAAAACTGTCAAACTGTAACACTGCTTCTATTAGCAGACTCTACAAGAAGAGAAATAGCAAGACTTTTGGCAGTATGCAATTAAGCTGCTTATGTTTCTCTACCACCAACTATCCCCTCTGAATCTTCTTCTGTGAGCATTAGCAGATATGGATAATAAAATGGAAAAGTGTCTAGCACATAATCCTGATTCTACAGAAGATCATCTTAAACTAAAGTAAAACAAAACCCAACATCGAAAATCAGATTATAAACCAGTTATTCTAAGTGAACTTAAAGTCAATCTCTTCTGCGTTTGGAGCCTAGGATTCCTTTAAGAACATTGGCACTATGTATCCCCATGCTTCTGCAGTGATGTGTCATACTCCATAAAATGAGTATTACAGAGCACTCCTATTAGAAAGCCCACTTGATGAGCTTGGGAAAGTAGAAAGGCTGACTTTGTTAAGAGAGGAGTTAGCAACTGCACTCTGTAACAAATTAATATTGCATAACCACGAAACTGGAAAGAGATGTGTTTATGTGTGCTTAAAATTTTCATAATGAAACAGCTTCTGAATCCACATGAATAAATCGTCAGAGCCACATAAGATGTTTGAAATGAGTACCTAAATAATACACTAACTGTTCTGGCTGTAAGAGTAACAAAACCCAAAACATAAGCTCGAGAAATATTTAGCACTGTAACTTTTGGTCCACTCAATTTCCTTTTAGAGACAGTTGGAAAAGATAGCCCAGAGCTACCCATCACCCTGACTGCTCTTGGCACATAACAGCAGGTACAAATCACAGATTTTAGAGTGCTAAAGAGCCAGATTTTATTTATACATTAGTTGAACCATTTCCTCTCCTTTTTCTTCTTTTCCCTTCTTAAATGAGAAAATTATTACCTCTAGAGAATGAATAGCATTGCAGCAAATACTCAAACATTGGGATGCCACAGAGACTCTTCAGATAGAAATAGAGTTGTTTAGTTTAAGGAGATATTGCTAGAAATAATTAGACCACATTCTGCCATCCGTTCTCTCTCAATACTATTGGCAAGTGGAAGCACAGTTTAGCAGAAAGATAAAGTATCAATTGAAGCTGACTTTTTTAAAAATAAAGTGGGAAATATCTTTCATGGATGGGTTTAAATTAACTCAATTCAGTATTGTTAACCAATATTTTAAGGTCATAATGCACATTTTAGTCACTGTTCCATCCACTTTCATTGTTTGTGAGTTATTTTCTATTGTGGATTTTAGTGTTTACTCTTCTTCTGAAACATGGCAAATGCAGTAGAATCTCAATAAATTATTTACATTTTCAAAGACCAAAAGCTTATTAAAATTTGCCTGGAAGAGTTCATTTTTATTTTCCTCTGAAGCTGAAAATGTAAATTAACATGTTCTGGCCTGATTCTTTTCTCACTTTGTCAGTATTATTCTCAGTTAGAATTGTGCAAATGCGAAACCAAGCCCAGGGCATACAAAGGCCCCTGCAAATAATCCCATTAACACCTTCAGAGCTTTCCACTGAACTTTAATTTTCAGTTACTTCAAGAGAAAAACACTGTAGACACTTAACTATCAATATCAAGGAAGAAGTCGCAGTAATAGAAATGCTGAGACTTCATGATTTCAAATTGTGTACTTTATTTGCAAGTGGATACTTCAAGATTTCATAGAGCTAGCATGTGCACAGGGAACCTCTTCAGCTCGGTGGATAACAGGGGGCACACGAGGCAGACAGAGCATAAAGGTGGACCTGTTGATCCTGACACTCCTGCACTGCAGAAAGCAAAGAACACGCTCCTGAGGTCAAGAGATTTATCCGTGGTAAAGCAACGTGAGAGCACTGTGAAGCATTTGCCTCCTAAATGTCCATTAGTGTCCTAGGTCTTCAAATAAAATTTATCACACTTTATTCCTTTACAAATGCAGGTATTTAACAGTTAAAGCAGTGTTATTACTTGTACAGCCACAACAAGTTAGAGCAGTTTTGACTTGGAAGAAGAAAACAATTTACACGCACTGCAATAAACAGCTGAAGGCTGCTGTGAGCAGGCACGGCCACTAAATCATACTTTTATCTCTGCTCCATCTCCTTCATGTCAGCGCAAACATTTGCATTGTGACAGGACAAACTGATCCAGGTTAAAATAACTCATTTTTCAAAGTAGCTTTAAGTTTCAGAAGGTCTCTAGACCAGCTCTCTAAGCAGCTTCACCAACACTTGTGCTGGTGTAACAGGTTCACACAGAACACTGGCTGCAGGAGAGAAGGGAATGTCAAATTTCATCAGGTTTAAATGTTTAATGAAGTCATCCCCAAGCATAAATACCATCCAGCATAAATACCATTACAGTCAATAGAAGATTCCTTCTCACTTCACAGCCGATGTTTAAGAGAAATGTAAGGACAGAGTGATTCAAAGTACTGGAATTGTCTATAAATGTTTTTTGAATGAGGAAGAGAAAAATCCTTTTTCTGTATTTTCATTCAAATATGTAATACACACAAGTATTCCTACAACTTTTAATGACCGCTTACATAAAGATTGAATGTGGGCATTTCTGACCAAACAGGGAAAAGCATCTTCACCAACAGGCCAGTCAAGTTGGTGAAAAAAGCTTCAAACTAGGAACAATAGGGAAGGTGATGCTGACAAAAATCAAGAGGTTGTGAAGTTTCCATCCTTGAAGGTATTCAAAACTCCACCGAACACAGTCAAGGGCAGCGCACTCTAGTTGACCATGTTTGAGCCAAGGTGGGGTTGGATGAGATGATCTCAAGTAATGAATTCCACCCTCAGGTAAGATCAGATAAGCAGAATTTCACCTGAGGACTGGTCAGTTATTACTAGAATCAGATTGTCTTCTACCTGTTTACTTGATTAAATTGCTCATAATTAAAGCTGAGAAACAATTTGTTACATAAGACTCTATAAGACAACAGCTTTAACGACGTAGATCTTCCCAAGGAGCAGCTTGTCATTCTTACCAAAACCAGCTCATGAGAATCCATTAGTGACGCAAATGTACTGTTCACAAGTCATACTTGATGTCTGGCCTTTTAGAAAGCCATGAAGTTACATAGCAAAGAAGAAATCCCAACATTATTGAAGACAGAAATAAGATTCCAAAAGGAAATTCCATTTTAGAAGAAGGAAGTACCAAGACTCTAGAAAACAACACTGCATACAGGGAAAAACCCATTGCAAGAATCCATCAGGTCCATTTCCATTTAGTTATGCATGTTAAGTCATCACTTCCCAACAATAATTTTTTATGTCAGTAATATGGGGGAGGGGAAGGGGAAAGGAAGGGAATGGAGGTCTGTGTGACTGCCCAGTGTCTGTATTTCAACCTGGAATTGAAAGGCTGTTACTGGAACCATGTGGAATACGAGAAAGACAGGACTACTGCTCCAGAACTTGTGATGCGAATAAATATATACATATATATATATCAGACAGCAACACCTTATGAGATGGAGGAAATCCCCCTCTCTGATATATCACTACCTTATAGTAATAGACTGAAGCTGATTTATTTTCTTTGCATCATATTATTGTGCCACACAAAGTTCAATGAGCTATAGAATGTTCCAGATGAATACACTTTTACATGAATATGACAAAGTAATCTTATCTTCTCTCTGTACAAAAGAAGAAATAAATTTTGTGCTGATAGGAAAATATTTTGCTAAACTGGAAGCAGCAGAAAGATGCCTTTCACACAAAATAGGTCTAAGGAAAGCAGTTTAGTAATCAGCACTTTATATGTCCTGATGTGCGCTATGCATAGCGTGCATTAAAGATGATTTATAGCCAAGAAGCACAAGGTGTATGAAGGCTGGAAGTGACACTGAAAACCAGCAAAACTGCTGGCCATTGTCATCATGAAAAAACGTTTATTTTATTATAGAGATTTCAATGTAGCAGTACTTGCTACCATGTCATACTGCCCAGGCTGACCAAACTTCCTCAAAAAAGTGGGTACAATGCAGAATAAATCAACTCAGTAGAGGAAAATTATCAGTTCATGTGACCTTTCCAGAACAAGACACTGAAGTCATTCATTTTACTGCATCACTGTTAGCAAAGTCTGACCAGAGGGTACATAGCTTTCTATTCCAAAGCAGCATTACCTATGCACCTGCATAAACAGAGGTGAGTCAGCCTAGGATAAAGATTTAATATTTAACAAGTTGCAAAAAATGTAGTTCAGCAGTTCTTTTGTTAGAAGGGGATCTTCGGTGATATTGTCTTTGCAGCACCAAACAGGAATCAGATCTGTTATCTCTGATATAGGGAGTTACTCATCATTGTGTCACCTGTTCAGTCAGCAGTCTCCAAAGGTTCGGGGTTAGAAGCATCCTTGCTTTTCAGATATAGATATTTTTCAGAGATGGATATAAACACCAAGCCACGGAATTACTTATTTATGAGCACCTCAGGAAAACAGCCTGTCTGGCAATGTGTAGATCCTTCCTAGCTGAGCTTCTAGCAGGTTTCCCTGTTCTCTAAAGATGAAGAGAGCAGACACTTGAACTGCCATTACCTTTTTTTCCCCTCCTCCTTTTTAACCATCCTCTACATATTTGTGGCCCTCCATCCCTCTCTGTATCTTCTAGCAGAGAAATTGAAAGCCTTTTAGCATCTCATCACTCTTTGGCTAAATGTCTGAGCACAAGTACATGGATATTGTATCTCAGCTCCTTACCCTAGGGACACTTTCCAGCTCACTATTTATGCAGAGTCTGCTGGGAACATACTTCAAGCACTGCTATTCAGAAATGAATACATCACACAGTGGAGTACATGTAAATCTAGTGATGAACACGCATCCTGTGCTAAAACAAATACAGGATATTGAAATATGCATCATGCACAAAGAAAAGCAGATACATTACTACAGAAAATATCAGTGATGCATACCATAGCAATATAACAGCAGAGAAATTTTTCAAGTATTCAGAAGTGTTCTATACTTAATACATATTAAGTGTTGTGTAAGAACTACCTTTGTGGAGTAGGGCCACTGCTCAGAGTCCTGAAGCAGAAAGCTGCTTTAAGTTTAGTCTTGAAATAATTGAGCACTGAAATAAGTGCTTTAATCTCAAGTGCTAGAAGTGGGACTTGAGCTTGCTAAATCAGAAGCATCTCTATACTATGCCACACAGTGATCTCTGAACTAATACACAGTGATCTACGAACTAATACTAGAGAAGCACACTCTAGGGCAGAGATGGTTCTTGCTTTGTTAGCCCTGTTCTGCACTGTGCTAAGTGCAACTCTACACCATTTTGAACACGGATAAAGTATTGTATTGCCTCTGAAAATTACAAAATCCTTGTTCACAGGATTTTGTGGACATTAATAGACTTTAAGATTAACATCTAAGTGCAGAACAATGTTCAGCACCAAAATAAAGGAATTTTCTTGCCCATTTAAGTGAAAAGCTGTCCTAGAACTGGGTAATGCAGTTTTACAAATGACTTTTTGCGCGTGTATTCTTGATTAATAAAATCTGAAGTATTTTTATTACTTAAAATAAGGTAATAACAATTGAACTTCAGAGATTTAAAAAAAAAAAAAAAACAGTACTTCATTGAAGAATTGTGATTATTATTTTGTATTATCCGTTACCTTACTTTCAGGAAAGGAAAAACCTTACAGTAATCTCTCATTGAAGTTAAATTACTCATTCAGTTCATTACTTGTTCTAGCTTATTTGCTTCGCTACTGTACTTCAGCTACAACACGGCAGGCCATTTTCCTGCAGTCTTTTCAGATCACCTCTTGGCATGTACAAATGTAGCTTCTCCCAGTCCAAAATCCAGTCACATCCACAGTCCCAGTTCACAACTCAGTTCAAAGATAAATTCAAACTTAGCCATTTCATATGCAACTCTTCTGCTAGAAAAAACTTTGAGACCAGTTTTGCATGAGCACAGCACCTCCTTCCTGGAGAGCACTCACCTCCCCTATATGCCATCCATCCTCACAGCACAGACACACATCTAACGATAGATGAATCTTCTTGAGATCCCTTCTACAAGGGGTCTAATGCACAAGTACAGATGGAGTTGCAGCATCCCAAAGTCAAACTAAATTGAAGGTTGCCATTAGAATAATGCAGATAAGCTAGTTCCAGGATCTCTAGTCCTTTAGGCCCATACTAGGATGCCTCCCAATTTTAAATCTTTCCAAGATCAATACAACTGATAACCAGGCCAACAGTATCCCTGTCACCTACGTACACAGGTGTACTTCAACACCACTTCTTTCCTAACCTCTGTCAAACCTTACCATGTTATCAGAGCCCTCACAATGCTGGATATCCCCACACAACCACACTTCATTTTCATACCTCTCAACTCTGCGTTCTCACCAGGTAATGTTTTTCCACCTTAAAAACCCAACAGAATTGCTGTTCAGTACAGAAGTCAGTTCTTGTTTATGATCTCTGCCATAACTCCTTGGATCTGCATGAGTTTAGATGGAAAAGGAGTACTGCACACATTTGTCTTTCTTTTCCCAGAAGCACAAGTATTTCCCTGAAATGCCACCTTCCAGCAGTTTTCACACTAAATTCAACTCTGTCTCTCCCCTGCCATTCATTCTAGCTGTAAGTTTCCCCTTTCCCCTACTAATACACACTCTGAATGACTATCAGCCTCAAAAGATAAACATTTTAAGAACAATAGACCAAATTATTTCCTATTTAATCGTGTAACAAGCACTAGAGTTAACACGAACAGGATCCTACTATGTTTTACTAGGCTAGCCTACACAATCCTACAATACTGCAGAAAAACAACTGTACAATTAGACCCAAGGAACCATCACCTTTAGATACCTGACATACATCACAGCCAAATCTCACTCTTTAGGGAAGATTCTCCTGTTGTGATGTTTTCCTACTCTCTTCCAATTACAACATGTCCTGGTTTCAGATGGGGGCAGAGTTGATTTTCTTCATAGTGTCTGATATGATGCCATGTTTTGGCTTTAGGTGAAAAAAAAACAAAAAAAAAAACAACAATAATATAATCAATGTTTTAGATGTTGCTGAGCAGTGCTGCACGGAGCCAAGGACATTTCAATTTCTCAGCTTTTCATACTGTCCTGCCAGGAAGGGGGCTGGGAGGCTACAGAACCAGGACAGTTGACCTGAACTGGCCAAATGGATGTCCCATATGTTGTGGAATCACGTGAAAAACTTGACAAACCGTGAGGAGTTGGCCGGGGGGCAGCCGCTGCCTGGGCACTGGCTGGGCATCTGTCAGCAGATGGTGAACAATTGCACTGTGTATCACTTGTTTTGTAAATATATGTCTTACTATCATTGCTATTATTTATCTCTTTTCTGTTCTAGTAAATAGTTTTTATCTCAACCTATGAGTTCTAACTTTTTTTTTTTCCCTCCCAGATCTCTTCCCTATCCCATTGGGAAGGCAGGGGAGTGAGCGAAAGGCTGTACAGTGCTTGGCTGCTTGCTGGGTTAAACCACAACACAACAGTAGCTTTTTCTTTTTTCTTTTTCTTCTTGAAATTTGACCTGGTGCCTCCACATCAATAAAAGGAGAAAGGCATCTTTGGCAGGTACATTAAACAGCCTATAGACAACAATTCAGAGAAGAATAGAGCAGAACCAGCTCAGATCTGACTGCTGCAAGGGAAATAGACTGATACTTCAGCTGAGGAAATGTAATTCTGGTAAGAGAAAAGAAAAGCATTTTTAACAGGTGGCTGGGTAAGATTCAAAACTTTTGGCAGCTCTAAAAAGGAAACAATACCAACAGTCCTTCAAAACAAGTGTTACAACTATTTTGTTAAGCTTCTTTGAGACGGGCCTTTGACACTGAAGTACCTACCAAGAACACTTGGAACAACATTCAAAGCAGAAATATTTTCATTTTTCAGTGATAACTAGTCTACAAAATGTTGCAGAACAATCAAAAAACATCTGAGGAAGGATTGTATGAGATTGTATAGCATTATGTAGCAGTAATAAAAACACGTTAGGCATGTATTTTTTTTGAAAAACTAATGCTCATTTAACAGAGGAGCCAAAGAAAACATCTTTAATTGAACAGAAGTGTATACCTATGGGGGCAGCACCAACGTAGCTGTGAAGGTCTGAAAACATAATCAGAACAAAGTCAGAAAAAACAAAAAATGTTTTATTAGATTAACTGGTTTGTTTGGAAAAATATAACCAGGTCTCCCCTTGCTCCTCCTTCAGATGATATGGAATATAGAAGTTTGAAATCAAAGCTCAGACTAAGTGTGCTAAATTCAGTCACATTTTAATCACCATTTAGACCATTTCTTTCTCCACAGTAACTTCTCCTTGTTCCACAAGCAATAAGTGACCTTTCCCTTTATTTCCTATTAGGGAAGGCAACCACCTAGTAACACCTTTCCACACCAAGGGGGTCCTCCAGCAATCACTGTTAGCAATAGCTTCTGCTCCTCAATAGTTTAACTAGAAATATTAACTGCTGAGAACAGAAACATCTTCCTCATTTTTCATTTACGTTTCAAGTTCCCAGTTTTTATTTCAAACCTGAAGAAAACCTGTGGAAGCAAGAAGCTTGACTGTTTTGTTTCAACCGTTTCAGTAGATCTAAAAAAATGGTGTTACTGCTACTATACGTATACATGATTAATAAATATTCTTGACACTGAAGCGTAAAGTACCTTGTATTTAAGTCTAAATTAAACAATTTTAACATACAATAATTGTCTGAATGTTGCATGAATTAAGTTAAACAAAAAAACAGAACAGCTCTGAAGAATTCAGACCTAGCCTCCCTACTCGAGTCTTTTGCTATTGTGATCTGTAAAGCCATCATTCATGCATTCAATGCACGTTATTTGAAGAAAGAATCTTTCCTTATTCATTATAGAAAAGAGAAGCATCAGTCTTAAGATTTCAGCAAGAAAGATTATGTTTAAATGTAGGAAAAGCTTTCTAATGGTAAGAATAGCAAAGCAATGGATTAGACTCCTTCAAGCAGTGTGAAATCTCCGTTGCTGGCATATTTAGGAACAAGTTAACAATCATTTGACATGAATAGACATAGCTTGTTCTGCACTGCAAAGGTAAGTTGGGCTAACCAGCCTGACCCCCTGAAATTACTGCTGTTTATTTCTTTAATAAACACAACTTCAGAATCACTTGCACATTGACTTCACATGCATCATTTGGAGGCAGATGCTAAACAAAGCCTGAACAATTATTCAGATAGTCCACAGGCTGAACAGAAAAAAAAGGAAAAACACTACAGAGCTGCGCTCAACAATGGGAAAAACTTTAGCAAGAAGATGAAAATAAAAATGGCATTATAACTGAAAAAATCATGATGTACAGAAAATCTGCCAGAGACAGGTTCACTCCTCTCCCAAGCAGGTTTGGCTGGAGTCAGGTTTGGAACAGAAAGCATCTCAAGTAACCAGCTGTACAGAATGCCTTTGCCAGCTACAAAAAACATGCAGATGTACAGGTCATAGGTCATGCTCTCCATCCTTCACACCTGAAAACACAGAGCTCTCTGCTGAGGATCTATAAACTGGCAATCCAGGCTTCTCAGACCTTATATTCTGGAGTGGGAAGACAGAATCCCTGAGAAACTAGCAAAGTGAACTAGCTGAAACCATGCAACATCTAACTTGCAACAGAGAATTTCGCCACGGTTTATGCATTTGGACAGATTTCTCCTTCAATTAAAATAAACTCCAATGTTAATTCACTTTTATGGTAAACTAAAAATGAGTTGTACAGGCCTTGATAGTACAATTTGCCAGCAATTCTAGAGTGTTTTTAAACAATATTACAGAGACTATTCAGGTATTATAGTGATGAGCAAGAAACAAAACATTAAGAGCACACTGTTTATAGCCACTAAATTAACTGTCACCACAAGCAGTGCAGTTCAGTTTTACTTCCACATCCTTGCAATGCCTTAGAAATAGAGTGCATCGGGAAACCTGGTTCCCAAATTACATGACAAAATATTACCTACAATGGAATTACCTAATTATCTAAATGAGGGTCAGACACAGGTGAACATTAAGTACATTTTCTTCACTTAAAGCTTTTGAATGCCAAAAGGTCATTTTAATGTTATAATCTTGTGCTTTAGAATAATAAATTAATACTTGGACTTAAAGATCATTTGCACTGGTCTGTTGAAATTGCATGTCAGTGCCATATTATTTAATGCTTTAATTTAAGGCATCAGAAACTAAGCAAGTTCTGTTATCAAAACTAGCACTCCGGTCTCATGCAGGTACTGGTGGTATGTCATTAGTTGACCTTATGAAGCATAATAAAAAGCTTTAAATCACTATCCTGTAGAACAATATTCCAAAACAAACTTTTTCACGCTTAAATCTGAACATCTGTTTGAAGGTACTGCCCTTAAAATCTGCTTTAAAATCCTAAGTGTTTGCAGAAAATTATGTATTTGCTAGCCACTGTGTAATTTCACTGTGTTACTACAGGGTCAGCTTATAAACCCAGTAAGAACAATATCACAACACTAGCAATAGTCAAGTCAAAATAGAAAAGTGTTTGGGACATTTAACATAAAAATCATCATAACTGATGATTATATCAGGGTAATAGTGAATGAGATTGTGCCTTATAAAAAAAGAGACATTAGGTATTGCTTCAAATTCTAAATTTCATGAGTCTTTTCTCCTTCCAAATCCAATATTAAGCAGATAAGAACCACAGGGCAAAATGGTCACTATTACAGATTTCTGTAACACGCCAGAACGTTCATATGAGAACAAGATATCCCAGACACATTACAGGCCATATGAAATTGCATTTTTGAAGTCAAAAAGAGGTAGAAGTCTTTGCTGAGGTCAGCTACTTGTTAGTAAAGTAGAGCATGCCACAACTGGATGTCTGGACCAATGTCATTGTACTGAGATAAAAGGAAACCACGTGCATTAAGAAGCATGCTAGAATTTACACAGGTCCCCTTATCTTATTTCTACTGAAGAAAACAGCAAATCTTTATCAACTTCCATGTGATTGCTGATGGTTCTAAAATTATCCTTGTATCTACATCTTAGGACCTCTATTTTCTGTCCTTTATTCTATATTCTGCCTGGTTGATGAGAGGTAACCTCACAGATGTGTCATTGCAGACAGCATACTCTCACTTAAGTAATTTTGAATGAAGGCATTTTGTTCTATTGCCAGCCTTTCCTGAAGAAAATGAATACGACTTCAGAGTTGTTTAGTGGTGAGCTGCTCAGCTTTGCTAAAACTCAGTGTTATGATGGGGGTAAATACTGAGTTAATCACAACAGGTGACAGATGCATACTTTTCCCGAAGTGAGGGTGACCAAATAAAGTAAGAAGTCAGCCTAAGAACACCCAAATTCATTCCGCTTTCATCTTCTGTTTGTGATTAAGCTCCAAAACACCGAGGGATGTAGGAGAGCGAGGGGATAACAAACAAACAGCAATACAATTACAGAAGCCAAGGCACATGTCAAAGGAAGAGGAAGGAATCTTTTTTTTGGTTGCTAACAGAAGCCCTTAAGTGTGAATTAATAGAACGCTAACACAGCGCAGGTGATAACATAATCACTTTTCATACTTGCTTGCCACCTAGGTGTACACCAACACGTCCACCAATATAACAGCATCCAACATCTGAGGATTCATACCATAAACTTAGTTTTCTTTCTTCAGCAATTCCCTTTTCTGTCAGGGAGTCCCTTCTGTTAGGTTTATCCAACTCCATCCTTTAAAAATTGTGAATATTCACTCCTAATAATGTAATTTGTAGCAACACTAAAAAGCCTAATTCCTAGTTTTTTTAAAAAAAGCAGTTGCAAACATCCATTTGAATTTCATCTCAAATCACCCTTCAAATTAAATAGTAGTTTTTGTCTTTAAGGTTTATGCCCTGCTCTCCCTCTCGGGTATTCATAGGTGGTTATCAATATTCCTGTTTTCTTTAGAATATCTTGCTTGACATATCCCAAATTCACGCTGACCTTTCTACCACTGCATTACATTGGTGGCTCAGCTAACCACGAGCCATATCTGTTACCCTGCGGCACCTGAGAATTGCATTAGACACTTCAGCGAGTGAAGGTCAGTTCCCTTGAGTTGCATTTCTTGATTTTTGGTTCTAAGGGACACCTTTTCTGATAAGGCACGTAGGAAGTATCAAAACTTATTTCTAATGCAGATCGACTTGGATGGTGAAACACAGCTTGCACTCCATCACTTTGAGACATCAGCAGAAAAAAGGGAAAGATGGCTATAAGCAAACTAGTCCATTCCCTTATCTCTTTTCCACTCTTTTTGTACACACACAAGGAATAATCTATTACAGCCCTTATCCAGCCACCAAAAATAGGGCAGTACAACGACAACTTAGATTTATGGTACAGTTGCAATTCAAACTGCTTAAAGCAGAGTCAAACGGGATGATGTAGCAAGAGCTAACAGAAATTTCACATTTATTCATGTCCTCCCAAACAGAAACCGTTGCTTTAAGAAACAAACACTCAGTTTGTTCCTACAGAATGTTTTCCACCCAAGTCCAGATATTCTGAAAATAAGACTCACGATGAGCAGGAAATTTACCAGAATACCTATTGCAATGCTCTTTGTTTTCTATACTTTACCGAGATGGAGGGGGAAAAAGGGGGAAGAACAGGATAAATAATGAAACAGCATTTCTTGGAAGCTTCCAGCTGTAGTCATTTAAACAGTTATTGACAATGACTGTAAAAAAAGCAAGGTGCACATTCTTTAATTACACTGTTGCCTTTCAAGGAAGTCTTCAGCAGGGACACGAATCTGGAGCAAGCCTGTAATACTGAATATCTTTTTACACAATAACCTCTAAACACTCAGGCATTATCTAATCTTTTTATTACTCTGCCAGTGTTTGGCATTCCAAAGACATCAATGCCACAGGTACAGACTGATGCTTACACAAAACCTAATACTATCTGAATGAGGACTTGCATGCATGGGAATAGGGGGGTGGTTACCTCCTTAACCCTGCCCCCAAAACTGATCTGATGAAAACCAAACAGGCAGATGAATTAAGTTTTGGGAAGAAGTTACAGTCAGAAAAAATGACTGCCATCAAGTACACTGCCACTCAGTGAATGAAAACAGCTGAAATGTTTCTTCCCAGAGCACACTACCAGTAAGAGTGGAACTCCTTGGCTGGGGTAGAGCAGGTAGGAGCATACCTAAAGCTCCATTTTGCAGCTATAGCAAGTATTTGTTCCTTGGAGAAATTCTTTTTGATTGTTATTCACTTCTAAAATACAGAAAGCCAGATTCAGGTGGGTTTTTTTTGTTGTTTTTTTTTTGTTTGTTTTGGTTTTTTGCTGTATCATTTGTCACTATTTTTGGGGGAACCATACTAAAACACCATATGTACCAAACAGCTTTAAATGCCACGTTCCTAATAGATTTCATGAGGTATTAACACTTCTCTCATGTAAGTATACAAAATCTGCTCAAGATATACCATCCTTCCCTTCATCTGCTTGCATGTTTGGAAAGCTGATTGATGAGGTACAAAGGAGAAATTTAATTGTTCCATTGGCTGCTTTTTGTGAGCAGATGGTTGTTCAGATTCTTCTTATTTTTTTTTTTTTAAATGAATATAAATTCAAAGAGCATAATTACAATGCAAAAACCTATTTTCACAATATACATGCATGGAACAATAGTTTTATCTATGAAAGTATTGAATTTAACTATCTGAATAACTAATACAAAGCAGAAGGAAAAACACGGGAACATAAGATTCACAGCACTGTCTTAAGTGTTGTTGGAGTATTTCCCTTTTGATAAAGCTGGCATCTGTGTGGGATAAGTAGTCTTTCCCCCAGTTCTGCCTTGTAAAGGCTAGCAAATCTGATTAACAGTAGCTGGTCTGCAGCTCATTCACAGCAGATTTGAGAGGACTAGTCCAACACAGCCGGGAAATGTGTTCACTCACTGGAGAACAGGGTCACTTTCTGTTAGCGAGCTCTGTAGCCCTTCTGGCACCATTATAAATGAGCAAGTGCACATCTTTTGAAAGCAATCTTTTGCAAGCAAGTCAGCTAACACGGCTCTGAAGATTTAGAAGGGCCCTAATTTACTATATCCAACATAAACAAGATACAGAACTGAGTAGGAAACAAAGTTTGGTAATTCAAACCAGTGAAAAGTCACTTCTGTGTATTTATCAACCACAGCTACAGCTTGGAAAGCCTGATGGTCCACAGTTAAGAAACAAGATTCAATTAAGTTTACAGTGAAGGCTTGCCTTCACACAATTCCAGCATCATGGTCAGCACATCCACAGCCACCTCCCTGTGGAAGTTCAGCAACCAGACTCTAAACCAAGCCTCAGCCATAATTCCAAATCAATCCAGCAATTCCACCACAAAATTGCAACTCTATCCAGGCTATACATTTGCCTGTATACTCCAGCTGCCATCATTTTATCCAGAAGACTGCAATAAACCCTATTTTTTCTCATTATGTTCAACTAATTCCAAGCTCAATTACCCAAAAACTAGCAGACAAGATCTACAAATTGGAGTAGCTTGCAGAAAATCAGCTGAAGCAGCATTTCCCATTTTTTAAAGGTTACCAAGAAGTATTTTTAAACAGATCAGAAGGTGGATAATTATTGGTGTCAGAGACATTTATACAAAGAAAAAAAAAAAAATAAATGCCTTTGTGGCTTCAGTTTCACATTCATCCATTTTTCTCTTCTCTTGGAAGCTTACAATGCATCTGCACTACTACTGCTTCAAAATCCAGAAAACAGAGGAAAAGGCACAACAATATTGCACTGGAAACAACCACCCAATCATTGAAAAATAGCTTCCCTTTAGCTAGGAACTTGCTACTGGAAAACAAGTGTTTACTTACTTTTCTTCTGAAAACAAATCTTCCTCGTAGGAATTTACAGGTTCTGGCAAGACTCTCATCCATAAGAATTCCTCTGATCCAGATGAAGTTTCCAATCACAGGCAAAGAGACTAAAAATGATAAAAAATAAAAATAAAAAATCTGCAATAGGCACTCCATCCAGAACAATTCATATTTATAAGAGCTCAGTACAGCTATCTGCTTACATAAACCCAAATTACAGAAATAACCTGACAAATTTATTTGGCCTAAATTATCTTTTTAGCCATTCAGCCTCAAAACCATTTATTCACTACCCATCATCTTCCCAACCTCTGCTCCCACTCAATATTTTAAATTAGCCTCTGCCATGACGTAAATTTTAATCTGCTTCTGGGAGTCTTGCTACGCTTACCTGCAAGTGAAATACTGCTCAACTTAAATAGCCCAAATAAGTGTTCTACAGGAATTCCTAGAATAACATTTAACAGATATGATAAAATTGAAATATAACCTTATGCCACTAACCTACTTATAGATTTGAGGAAGCTACTTGAACAAGACTGTATGTTTAGAAAACAGGGGTGATGCCTCTCTTACAGAGATCTCAGCTGTATACTTGCAAGACTTGAATATCACTCAAATTTCTTCAAATAAAATTAAATAGTAAAGAAGTAGTCATTTATTATTTTTTTTTATTACAGGAAAAAAACCCACTGCTATCTTTTCTTATAAGTGCCGCTGAATTGCTCTAGAAAAATCAAATTTCCACAAAAGACCACTGAGATTAAGGGGCAGGTTGTATTAGAAATGACATTCAGACCTAACAGTAGTTAAGTTTTCAAGAAATGAGGAAACAACTGAAGTGCTAAAGTTTAAAAAATACTACACATTATTTTGGAGCAGCAGTGGCAAAGCAATTTGTTCTGAAATCATCAAGCAGGTTTTCAACACACTTAGTGACTGCATTCAACAGAAATTAACCTTTACCACAGAAACCTTCTGCTTTCATAGAACGATGTTTTCATGCCAATAGACCTGTTTAAGGTATAAGTATTTAAATCTGAAATATTAAAAGCTAAGTATTCAGCTGAATAGCAGCTATACTGAAGTTTTTTTATGCATAAATCCTCAATATTTGTGTACACATCTTTGCAAGCATATTAACATGTTCTAATCCTTGTTTCCTTCTGAACATTTAGTTGCTTCTAAAAAAAAAACAAACGTTCCAGCATATTCCAGAAACTTATAACATGGAAAAACATCGCTAATAAGAACCTCAACTGTAGGTGAGGCCTAGTAACAGGAAGAATAAAGAGACCTTAAAAATCAGAACAACAACAAACCAAGTAAACAGAAAACAGCAGACAATTCCCACCACGCAACCTGCACACACAGAGCACTAAAACCAGAGCATATTTACCTTAGAGAACAACCAGGATTGCTGTCTTGCACCACACATGTTTAAACATTAATGAGCTGGAACATACATCCAACCAAATCTTTTTAAAAGAAAATTAGTGGAAACATTGCCTTAGGCCCACCCTGTTTGTGGTGCAATGTCAGGGAATTACTTGAACAAAGAGATAAAGCCTTGGCAGAGAAGTACTAACCTCACCTGCTCAGTAAGCCTCAGAAAGAGCTCCCTAGGCTCAGTTCTGAGATTGAGTAGTTTCCTAACTGGGGAATACGCTTCAGCTGTGCCAAACTGGAGCATAATGGGGACCAAGGGGACAGGGAGGGGTATCAGGTGAAGCAGATGATGAGCCTTAGGGGTTCATCAGCCCCAGGCTGACAGTTCGCAGCTGGTCAAAACCCAGAGTTTTCTTTATGCTGTGTTTGCCTTGTGTTCACAGTCAGAAGGAATTTGCCATGTTTGTCCTGAGGTTTGGGGAAATGTTTTTCCTCCTACTGGGGAGTGCTGTCTAGCACCTGAATCCCTTGCGAGCCTCATCTGACAAGGGAACATAACAATATGTATGAAATTATATACATTAAGTGGTTGGAACATCTCATCTTTTCCCAAGTGAACTTTCCACACTAAGCCCTGCAGCTTACAACTCAGAAGTCCATCGTATCAGACATATGGACCAGAGTACAGAATTTTACTTTGTAGAACTGAATGGCTTTTCCTTTTGCACATGTGCAGCCATGCCAAAAGCAGACGAAAAGCAATCTGCATCCAGTGGTTGCCTTCACATGTTTTTAGTAGACTGAGGTATTCGTGAAACACCACCACAGCTTTGCATCTCTACTATTGAGAAGCAAAAAGTTTTGTCTTACAAATTTTAACGTCTTGTATGTTTTATTATTCCTATTAGATTTTGTTCCATTGCAATGCTATTAATACTGATTTTGTAATTAAGGAAACCAAAACTCAAGCTGTGAGCTGAGAAACAGAGTTCTCTGCAGTTTGTGGTGCATTATAGACAATGTTGGACAAAGAGATGCAAGTAAGGCTTTATTTTAGTGGAACATTTCACAAAGATGACAAGGGGCAGCTTCTCATCTCCTGTATGGATTTCTGCCAAGCTGTCACTGTCCCAACACAGATATCCTTCATGCTCCAAAGTCTTGAGCCTTGTCCATTAGTCTTCATACAACGTTTAGCAGGTCAAAGCTTGAGTTACTGGCATGCTTTTATTTTATTTTAAGGAAAAAATATCAGGCACATCTCAGTGGCTATTATGGCCTCTGTATTCAAACTTTGTATTAAAAAGGAGGGAGAGCAGGTGTGGAAAATGTCAGCTCAAAATGGAAGTTACGAGCATGTCAACAAGAGACACAACAGAAAGTTTTACAGCCTGGATTGTAAGGGTTATTACCACAGACAGCTGTAATAAAATGAGGCTGATAGTTGACATCAGAGCTCTGTACGATGGGGCTGCTTGCTTCTAGAAAAATGAACTGAATTGTGACAAAAGCTTAAAGTTTCACCTGAAAAACAAACAAACTACAACAAAAAAATCCAACTCGGCAGACATGTATGATACAGGGACCTATCTAGTATTCATTCCTTCATTTTCATTTGTTTTGCCTAAACCTGAAGTCCATTTACTGCTTTGAAATCTTTCTGTCAGCTTCCAGGACAGCTGAGATGATGCACAAGTGCACGGCACCTGTGAAATCAGTGAATTTTTATGAAACTTTTGGTCAGCTGGTGGAAAAAATTTCTAGCAAAAATTCTGCCCCACTTGTACAGCCCTGAGCCAGGAATAAAGTTACTAATTATGCTAAACTGATTAGATTAGTGGTCAAATTGCAAGCACTAATGAAGAACAAGCTGATGTTAAGAGAAGGCCAATTCTATCGAGGTACCAGAGAAGTTCCTGACTATGAAAACTTATGTGGAAAGAATTTTCACAGACATCACTGCTCACTAATCCAGCCAAGACTACAAAATACCTTTATAATATTTCTTGCCTGTTGCTTTTGTCATGCCACCTGGTCTCCTACAGAATTACACGGAGCTTCCCTGTAACTATCCGCTAAGCTGCATACTTTAAGCTTACTATCTGATCACTGTGAGCAGACACTGTGGATGTACAGTCTACATTTGTTTTGATTAAAACCTAACATTTTTTCCCTGGCAATTTGATCCTAATCATAAAGCCTTTGCCATAGGGATATGACAGTCAGTTCAAAGTAAAAGAATATCTGCATATTTATTCCCATGCCTTGCTAAAGAAATGTTTCATATGCCTTTCTGGCTTTGATACTATTGAAGTTGTAATATCAACCAAAAGTTAAACGATCCATGGCATAAAGACCATGCCTTCATTCATTAAGAAAAGGCAGGGCTTGAGTTCATTCAAACATTAAGAAAGTCAATGAAGCAATTTACTAATAAATCAGCCATCAGAGACTTCTGGACTAATACTAGGGCGTAGAAAACCAGAAAAATTGCAAATAAAAATGTATGTTCTTAAAGAGAAGCAGGAGACAAGAAAAGACAAGAGCAGAAGTTTAAAATGTAGCTACCAAGATAAATAAAACCACAACAATCTTATCAGTGCATTTTTAGTGCATGGAAATGAAGGGAAGGCAGAGGGGAGGCCAAGGACATACTATTTTTACTTTTACAAAATCCAAACATACCAGATAGCAGTCTAAGAGACAATAAGCAGATGGGGTATGAGAATTTTCTACTGGAAAATTGCATTTGATTGATTGTTGCATAGTTAATTAAATGCTGTTCATTAATTTCTCTTCATTAAATCCAGCTCATCTTAGCTCCTAATGGTTGTGTTTTGCTATATGCAGTATACATATTGCATAAATGTGTGCATTTAATATTTTGGAAAGAAAAGGAATACAATAAATTTTTGATGAATCTGAACTTTCAATGTATCAAGTACAAAAAAAAACTAATTTGATTAGTACTTTTGTCAGGCAATTCTGATTAGGAAAGATGCCAAACCATTTAGAATGGTTGACCAAGCAAGGTTATTGAAGGTTGTTTCATTTTCTTGTTGTAAATACAATGTTTTAAAATATAATTTCTAGAAATTTCAAAATAAAATCTTTGTTTTGACAAATATAAAACTCCTTTCAAATTCCAGAAGTTTGCTAATATTTTTCAGCTCCCATCATTTTAAGGGTTTTCTTTGTGTCATACAAAAAGCCTTCACAACAGTGGTTGAGATTAAAATCCATTGTCTGTGAGGAATCACTGACACTCAAAACTAGCTTAAAAAGACTTTGAGTTAGACAAAATTATTTAAAAAAGGAAAAATGTGTAGTGCCAAGCAATGCAGTATAGTTAATCTTACTAGTGCCCAGATTTAGCAGCACGGTTACATACCTGAGCAATCAATGTCCTGAAAGCAGGAAGTGAATTAATATCAATATTTACTGATTGTTGTGAAATTCTGAAATTTTAATACCTAGGACCAAATCTGAAGAGCATCATTTGCCATTAATGAAGTCAACAGTACATGAGTACCAACCACCATTTTGAGATATTTTATGTAACTCATTTATTCTTTCTGCTGCATTTACTATTCTTTTCTCTGATAATTACTGTCTTGATTGCTTTTCATGAGGAGCTAGGGAAATCAAAAAACAAGCGGAAAAAAATCTGTGGAAACAAAAAACAAAATCAACCAACCAAGCAAAAAACAGAGCTCTGAGAAAACTCACCTACACTCCCTAGAAAATAGGGGTATACCAAATAGCAGTGCAGACATTTTCTTTCACCTCTCACCCTCAGGCCAAGAATTCAGAGCACCTCTGTCCAACGCAGGTACTGCATTTTTGTCATCTGCAATGACATAGGTGGCTCTTGGCCCCTGGATCCTGTTCAAGATGCAGTAGAGCATTGCCTGGTTGGCAGTTTTGCAGTTATGGACTTTTCCCCTTTGATGCTATTGCTCCAGGTTTTTCTTAAAAATTCAGAGTTCAAGGAGGCAGCAGTGGTTAGCAATAGCAGAATATTTTTGTATGTGACCAAAATAACAGATGGTAACTGGAAAAGCATGAAACATTGCATTTTACTTCATGCACAGTTCTGGTAATTACAAGAAAATAACAATATAGAATCTCCAATGCTCAAAAGAAAGACAATTTAAAAATCACTACTGCAGCTTTCAGCAGGAAACATTTGTGTTAAAGCAAAAAGAAAAAAAAAAAAAAAGATTTTTTAGACCATGAAAGAAAATTCTACATGTGAAGTAATGACTCTATGCTCTCAATCAGCTTCCATCTTTATGGAAGGAAAATTATAAAGAAAAATAGATAGAACTCTTACCTCTCCTGACAAAGTGATACATTCTAGGTTTAACAAATGTTAGTTGCAGTAAAGCTCAACACCAGTAATGCCCATCCTTCACATTATCAGCCTTGAATGAAATGAATGCTCCACATAAAGTAGAATTTAGGAAATGGTAAGGATGGAATCTTTCCCTGCTTTCTCCTCAAACACCCATTGAGCAAGTCGCATATTCTTAAACATAGATTTAAAGGAATGTACACAGCTTAATTTTTCAGTTATTTTCTTCTTCCACTGTATGATTGTTCATGTTTGGAACTTGACAGGAAAGGCAGCCAGAACAATCACAAACTGTGCACGTGTCACACCTCTGATGGACTGACAGGAATGCATGGAGCACATGGCAAAACCCTACAAACACGCCGATTCATTTCAATGTTATGAATTACACCCTGACATAAATGGCTCCTATTCTCTCTGCAGCATCTGTCAACAGATCACACACACTTGAGCAGTTTCTCCTTGTTCAACACTTAAAAACTGAATTCAAAATTGAATTGAGTTGTGCAGTGACCACTGAGCAGCCCACTCTTAGCCACAAAACAGAAGCAAAAAGTTGTTTTGGAGTGATGAAAACATAGCCTTCCACTCTACATTAGTTAAGGATTTGGGAGATTATATGTTCATTGAGGCCTTTGCAGTCCCAGTGAAATAGATTATGAATGAGCAGAGATATTTTGCATAAGTACGTCTTTTTGTGCACTATGTCTCAACATCAAGCACCATGTACAATTTATGGCATATGACTAATCAACCTTTTATGGACACCTGAAAGTCTAGGCTTCAAAGTACCAGAAAGAGCCACCAAAAGCTGTAGGAATACATCACAAACGACATATTATATGCTTTTTTTATGGCAGACAGGATGTAATGGGAAATCTCCTAGCAGAACGTCTGGCTGCATTAGCAATCGCTGCTGGATCAAACTGAACTTGGGCCCTCTATTCTCATGGCTTAGGATGGCTGTGTTTCTACCCACTGCCTAGAGGGCCTCCATCTTTCCAGCTAGTTCACAGCAAAGGCATGTTGAAGCAATTCAGAAATGTTTTTACCACTGCTTGCCTTGTTCCTCAGAGACAGACAGGATTTCAGTCTGTTGCATCTTTCAGAAAATGTACTGTATTTATTCCCTGCATAACCTGGCCTCGAAAGTAACTGCATTTTGCTGGAAACACTTCCTAGAAGCAGTTAAATGGCTACAATTCATCTTCTTTAAATTAAAGCAAAATTAATCAAACCAAATTCAAACCAGCTCTTCCTGCCAAGGAATTTCAGAGAACTGGCACCTTTAGAAGAATCCAAACGGGCTGCAGTGAGGGCAGAACTGTGCCTGGAACCCAAACAGGTTTTATAGCAATAAGGATGTGTAGATAAGAAAGACAGAGCTGAAGATTAACTAAAGAATGTCACTTTTCAGGTCACAGGCAGCACTCTCATAGCATGACATGAACTAAAATTACGTATTTTCACAGAGAATCTTCTCAGATGCCAGGAAAGGGATTGCACAAAGATCAAGGGAGACATGCAATCCTTATTACCAACTTTTAGACAGAAAATTGACTTTTCTTAAACCACATTTATTCCTCCTTTGTTGCATGTTTTCCTACCATCCTATTACTTTTTCCCTAAAAATATCAACATGTAAAAAGTTAACATAGAGATAGGTGCACCATTACTCAGATTTCACTGCTCCGTCCTTATCATTGTAGGACACGATATTCTCATTCAGAATATTCCTTAATCTGATCACACGGTAAATATATAATGACTTCACTTTACAGGATTTTCTATGCATACCTTTCATATGTTTATGTTAAAGGGAAATTTAAGTTACGTTTGAGTAAATAAATATGTAAATCACATAGATTTTGTAAGGGTTCTGCATTAGAAATTCCTCTTCTCCTCTACAAATGTTAAAATACAAGTGTCAGTTTTTATGGCTATGGATTTTTAAACAAGCTAATACCATTATTTCTCTAATGTCATCCTAGGCCACGACTGAAAGTGTTTATATAGCATTTAATTTCTCCAATAAGTATAGCATCAGCCATAGAACTTATGCAAACAGTACTTGTAGAAATAAGATGATGAAGCAGAGATGCTTCCAACTCCAGTAGCTTCAGCTATTCCCCTATTATGATATATAGCGATTGCATGCAGTAAACAAGCAGAAAGCATGATTAACTTTTCAGCTTGCATTATGCAAGACACAGCTATTTGCAGGAAACCATGCTGGCTACTGAGCAGGTCTATTTCCTTTTACAATGGGAACTGGTGATGGATGTTGGTGTCTTGAAAA
The DNA here is from genome assembly GCA_013396635.1 of Penelope pileata. Classification (NCBI taxonomy): domain Eukaryota; kingdom Metazoa; phylum Chordata; class Aves; order Galliformes; family Cracidae; genus Penelope; species Penelope pileata. The sequence goes on along the minus strand of WBMW01000540.1, from coordinate 226,953 downwards.
ACAACAAGGCCAGAAAACTGGATTCACAGTTCTCCAACTGAGGTAGTTTATTATCTGGCTCTGACATAAATAAAAGAAATTGCAGACCAAACAAAATATATTTTAAAACCTGCAGTAGGATGTATGTATTTACATTGGTCTGGCATAGGATCCTTACATTTCTCCCTGCTTCCCAAAGGCCAACAAGCAATACCCTAACTACGCTCCATGAAAGATATTGCTCATACAGATCCACTCATATACTGGCAAATTCAAAAGAATGGCTAAACTCACCTGTCTGATGCACATGAAAAGCAAACACTGCATTGCCTAATGTAGGAATTCACTTTAACCTATGATTTAGAACAACATGGTTTATATCAATAGGAGTTTTATTCTAAGGCATTAAAATCAATGTAATTTTCTCCCAAGGAAGCATCTTTATGTCTCAGTTTTGTTACCTTATGTTTCCTAGGCAAACTTTAAAAAAAAAAAAATCCAATAACTCAGGCCTCCATCACTATGACCAGTGTGACAGACTTCCTTTTTCTCCACTGAACCACTTCAAACCCACAAGAAAATGTCAATTCACTGGAAATAGAGCAAAGTTCTTTACCGTATATGCTTATCTTCTCTTTATCCTCCCTTCCTAAATTAACCTTTTCCACAAAGATATATGTACTTGTATTACAGTATTTGGAAACTGCAAACAGGAACATTTTATTCTGCTTGCTTTGTCTGGAAATACCAGAATTCTGTAAACAAATCAAGGATAAGGAAAGGCTACAAATTGAAAAGAAAATTATACATTTGTTTCCTATGCATACTGTAGATTGCCAATGCTAAATACAGTTTGTCATCTTTTCAAAATCATAATTTTCTAAAATCAATAACTAAAAAATTCAATTTTTTTCCTCAAATTGGTATTTTTTTAAAAACTGAAATAGTAATTAGTGCCCTACAACTTTAACTAGGTCACCATACATTAACATGTATTTTAAACCAAACCAAAGCAAAGTTTTGATAAGAACCACTTTGCTAGAACAATTTGAGCTAACAGTTAATTAAAACCTTCGGCTCTTCTGAACACAGCTGATTCCTTGTCATAGAGGAACTGAGCAAAATGCCCTCCACAGCACCCTTCTCACGCTGACCTGGAAGAATGCCACTTTCCTTCCTTTGCCATCCTGCTCAGAATCTCCTGATTTTGTCCTGGGCTGGTCAATAGGTACAACTACAAAGAAATTCCCTTAAACTCACGGGTCTGTGACTGTTGCTGTTCCCTTGCTTTTGTTGTGCCCGTTTATCATAACAGTTTATCTGACTGGAATTTTATATTTTTCTATTTAACTGCTGAGTCACTGCAAATTTGGTGAAATTGACATTTTGACTGCATATTACTTTAGGGACGTTAGATCTGCCCAATACCACACACATTGGAAACCCTTCAGAACACCACACAGTGTGTTGATTAAAACCAAGGTGTCTGCTGCTTCTACTGTGCAGTGCTTTTCTGCAGTTACATCATTTTGCATTCCAGTGGGAACAAAGAAGTCCTTATGCATCATCTTGATTCTGACAGTGACCAGCTTAAACTTTGAGAGATGAGACTGAAATTCTGCTAGTGTCACAAATGTAACATTTCAGCCCAAAGACTATTTGAAGATATTCAGCCGAGTATTATGTGGATTTTTTTTCTTACTTTCTTCCTGAACAATAAAGTTTCCTTCCAAAATTGACTGTGGGTGAATATTTTTATTTAAAAAATAAAACACTTACAGGAAATTATTAATTTAATTTCGCAGGAAACTGGCTTTATAAATCTGCTCTTTGGAGGGTGTTTGCTGTGAGCCATCATACCAAGTCGTGCCCCTTTGTTAATTTTCTTTATTAATGCAATTCTACACAACTACTACAACCAGTTAGAACTGATTAGAAATCATTGCTTGAGGACAGGTGTTTAAAATGGCTTCTTTTAGTCTTTATTCTGTGTTTATGGGGACCAACATTCTATTTTATTTACTTAATTGCTGTGGTTTCTTTACATTTTCTCTCAAACTCTCAGCTAAGAAGTTACAGCATATTTTTAATATCCAAAAATCCTGATAGTAATTAAGAAGTACGTCATTCTCCTAACTTACTCTGCATTCGTATAGCTAATTAGTCTTACACTCTCAGAAGTAGCTCCATTCTATGTGCTTCATTTGCATATGTATGTCTACCACCAGGGCTTACAGAGCAGTACCTTATGGCTTTGCAATTCCCTGAAATGAACTATAGCCCATAATAGGCAAAGTCCTTGTATGAAAACCATGCCCCAGCGTTCAAGGAATTCAAAGTAAATCTTGCTGATTCACACAAATGGTGGCAGTGCCCTAATTATGACATTTTATGATTGAGGCCTTGAACCATCAAAGTTCTTAAGTACGTGTTTAACTTTTAATTCAATAGAAGCATTCACCTGTTTGAAATACTTAAAAATTTTGATGAATTGTGATCTAAATAAAATGAACAAGCAATAAAAAGAGGCAATATAATGTACTTATGCAATAAATACTCTGAAGCCTGTTTCAAGAAGCTGCTCCATCCACCTACTATGCAGCTGCAACCATCAGAGGCTGCAAGCGTACTTCACTTTCCTTATGCTAACAGTGAAGTTGAAGGACTCAGATCTGCTTCCTCTTCTCTCTCTTCCCTTCCCTGAGGACAGGTATATCTCTCACTGCACAGACATCTATCTTGAGACACCTATGCTCACTTCACCTCTTCTGTGAAACTCTTGAGAGAACACATGGTGAAGAATCAACAGGGGAGTTCTGGCCCCTTTACAATGCTTCAGTGAAGACAATTGTAATGGGGAAAAGTTACCATAGCACTCTAATTAGGACACCTGCCCAATTAAACCAAAGTTCCCAGGTAGTTTTTCTAAACAGCCACATGCAAAAGTATTACATATATTCCCTGGACATTGCACCTTTCTCCCATCTGCAATTAAGTCCATCTTTATTTGTGGTCTTCTCTCTTTTCTTTCACTTTCTACATCCACTTAAAACTCTTCCATTTATCAAAACATTTTACTGGTGTTTGAAATAAATAGGCTTGATCTTACCTCTTTAATCTTGATTTTGGCTTTCATTTAGAGTTACCTACTTTATTCTCATGTGTCACTTTAGATTAATTTGTTATGCTAAGTACTTGCCAAATAAATAATGAGCTCTCAAATGAGTCTGTATGTAATAAGGCAAGGATTCAATTATTCCTAACACCATTAACATTTTACTACTGTATCACAGCCTTGGCTGAAAACCTGAAAGACACCTTTAGAATTTCCAAGAGTGTCTTCAGTACCTTACTTGTGAACCACAGCTACTGCTAAGATATCAGCATCTAATGATCTTTGGTAATGATAAAGGGGGCAATTCTTCGCAGTAATCTCTGCAATCAGACATTCTATGTGTCCCTTGTTTCAGTTCCAAACTATTAGAAAATTATCAGAAACTTCCTGCCAAGTGCTAAAAGCTATTGTTTTGGAGAGAAGAAAGAGAATTGAGAGTCTAAAATTATGTAAAGAGGGATTTTTTTTCTGTTTTTTTTTCTTTTTTTAGAAATAAGTTAATTTTAGTTCCTACCTAATTCTGTGATTCTGTGTTTCTATGATTCTAATTGTCCTTAAAACCAACATTTGCATGACAGCCACAGGTAAAGCTATTAGTTGCAGGCAGGGCCTCAGTGTGTAGAAAACTACATGAATTGGTCACCTTTACATTCTACAGAGATGACAGACCAAGAAGGTAAGCAAAACAGAAGTACAAGCAATTGAGGTGACACCCCACAACTAGCCAGCAGTATGTGGGAACGGGCTCCATGCCTCCTACTCCCAGCCCCAAAGGCGACTTTGCCACGCTGTGAATGCCAGCATCTGGGCTACAACAGCTTGAGGTATATTCATATTCACTTTTCAAAATGTAGCCTGGCTCCTGGGTTGGACCTCTTAAGAAGTCAGATCTTAAAATATTCTAAAACCACTCACAAATTCCTTTGAGAATTCTATCACCAACAGATAGGTGGAATATTATTTGATGGAGAAAAAAAATATGCAGTTTCAAGGATTTGAATTTTTCCAGTTTTTCTATAGTCATTTTGCTTGGAAGTGCAAGATCAAGGAGTAAAATATCTCATTTGCCTGTATTTCACAATTCACATCCAAAGTTAGACGTTCAGCACTTCTCCCTATTCTGGGTACACCATTAGGTATGGAGATATCAGAGCAGCTGCTTAGTCCATCAAGTTCAGTCTTTCACAGTCCCTGTAAGCAAAGAGAAATCTAGCAGGATCAATACCTATGTGCTCTTGCACAATGCATTTTGAACACCTTGGAAGAAAGTAAAAACCACATATACAGAATACGATAAGGGAATCACCAACATTGCAGGTCTCACAAGTAGGAAGGAATTTGTGAAACACTTTGAGGCCACATCACCATGATTAAGCACTAGAAAGCAGGCATTTACTTCTGGAGATTTGGAACCTGAAAAGTCAAATAACGTGTCCTGTACAGTGGTATAGCTCCAGTCCTGCTATGTGAATGAATCCCTGCACCTAGACAGACCCTAGGGCCTAAAAGAGGTGAAAAGTCTCCCAAAGAGGCCTGTGTGTGAATGCTGGCATTGAATACCAATATCTAGCCAAGGCGGCAGCGAGGCTCAGGTGACAGAGCCCTGCTCCAAGGCATGTGCTCTTCTATCTGCTTTCATGAAGGGATGAGACCATATTGCCCAGCAGACCCGTTATCAGTGTTTGCCCATCACGTCAAATGGGGATAATGATCCTAGTAGGAAGACAACAGCTCTTTAAAGATCTCCGAGCAGCTGTGCGTTTCTGGTCTTCTATAAATTGTTTTTAAACTCTGCCAAATAAACAAAGAGCCATATAAGAGTACAGGATTATCACTATTGATCTTGGTACTGTGAAATTGGGTCATAAATCATACTATTGACAAAATCTAGTGAACAGTGAGCTTTTGAAACACCATCTCAAGTTTAGTTCTTTCATATTTGGGCATTAAATGAATTCTCTGCCAAAATGAGACCTAAAAACAAGCTCTATGCAAATCATTAAATTTAGACCCTAGGTTTGAATGTTCTTCAAATCACACATATATGTAGTAAACATTTTTCCCATCTTCTCTTTTCCCAAAAAGTTTTTCTTGTTTGTTTAGCTGGATTGTTTTCAGTAGGTTTGAGTGCTGAGAAAACATAATTATACTTGCAAATTTCTCTTTACTGGTAGTTGCTTGCATGAAGTCCTAGCCAGAATACAGCCCTTGGCACTAACAACCTGACAGCAAGGGAATGATGTTTCCATTTGTAATAAAAGAGTTAACGGGAAAAATCCCCGTTCAGGGCAATCATCTGAGGTCAAAGACCGTGAAGTGGCTTTGGGGCCAAATTGCATTTCTGCATAGGAAACAAACACTGTTTTTCACATAATTCCAAAATATGATACTTGATATTTTCCAGAAAACCCTAAGAAGACAGAATGCAAGTAAATTTCAATGCATTTGTTAATGAGCAAACTAAATCTTCAAGTTAGTTTTTTAAATATAATTATGCTTAATTCAGTCATTTCTTTTTATTAGCCATTTTATATTGCTGTAGTAATTATAGCCAAGTATATTTGCATGTGGGTTGAAAATAGAAGAAGTGTTCTCTGCACAACATTTGTCACAGAAAAAGTGGACTTTAGAGGAACTTGTTCTACGTGATTATTACTGACTACTCTTGGAAAGTTTACAGAGAATAAACCAATTACTTTAACATTCATAGATCTGTCCAAGAAAAAAAATGGCTGTGCTGTGAAAGAGGTGAGCAAATAAAATATAAAACATAGGAGAAGCCCTGGTAAATGGGAGTGGGAGATTTTGATTACTCAGTACTAGAGTAGAATACATTAAGGAGAAGATATAAGACCAGATTCATGTGGATTTGTCGTGAGACTGCTTTGAAACTCCATAGGATACGTGTGAGCACCTAGCTGTAAGACAAAAATAGTATTGTTATGTCTGAAAAGTACATGAAAAAATAACAAGCTATATAAGAGTAGTGAAAAATTTAAAGAACAGTTATTTCCACTTTAGTAAGGGTCAATCTCTCAAGCTTGTTCAATTATAGTCAGTCCTTACCCATGTTAATTTCCCACTAACTTTAAGTTTTACCTGAAGAAAAATCAGGAATGAATACTGGACAAAGATGTCTTATGCTATCTGACAAAAAAAATGGAATACATGTGGGAAGAATCCACAGAAGTGTTTATGCTAAAATACTAGTGTACAAAATAAATTTAAATCAAGTCAACTGTTGCTTCAGAGCTGGGTTCTGAAACCAGAAGAGGGGAAGGTGGGGCAGGAACTTCCCTTCTGCAACCATGTCTCAATCAGAAATTGCCAACAGAAAATTAGGAGACCTACAAAGCTCATACTTTTCTTATTATCATTAGCAAAGTATCTGCAATGGCAAAATAATCACACCAAACAGAATTGTCCTCAGAACAGAAGCCATGAATGTCATGTCATCAAAGACGCAACGTGAGATGGAAAAGTCCCATTAAGGAACACGGGAGAATGAACTTAACAGATAGCTGGGGTGGGGGAAAGAGGAACTGCATTTCATAATCCTGATTTTACATACCACTGACACTGCAGTGGACAGCTTGTAAGCCTACACAGGTGAAAATCCCACTTGCAGTCCCTTCAGCTATCCCAGAGGTGGGACTCTAGGCAGGCCTACGTATGGGGAGCTGGAGCCAGGCGCACACACCACACAGCTGGGGCACCTCACACTACACAGCCACCATGGCGGGCCCGCAGGAACAGGCTCGTGGCCACACAGAGCAGGGTGTTACCTGAGCACTGTCGGGCTTTCTGGCAATATAAAGCCCTTGGCCAAATGGATGTTACAAGTGCTGTTCCCTCTCCTCCTCCTCATGGAAAAGGGGATGGGAGGTGTCTGTATGCTCTCTCACCTCAGCAGCACAGCCGCCATCTCACAGAACATGAAGCAACTGCCAGTGTGCACAGAAGACACCTTGGAGACACAAAAGCACAAGGGCTGCTCCAAAAGCAATGCCTCCTGTCTCAGTATGTTGGCCCACAACATCAGAGGCGGATGTTGATGGGACGGCAGCAGAGGTTGAACCTTCCCACCAAAATTCTGCTCCATTTTGTTGCCGTGAGACAGAGGGCAGCAGAGGGGCAGTCTGACAAAATGGCGTCTGACCTAGAAGGGCAGATGGAGCAAAGGGGTGGAATTGAATTCCTCCATGCAGAAAAAACGGTACCTACTGATGTTCATTGATGCTTGCTCAATGTTTGTGGAGACCAAACAGAGGATGTGAGCACACTGAGGCAGTGGGTGGTATGAAAATCTCTGCAGCCAGCGATTTTAGTCTTGTGTATGAAAAAAAATTGTGCTTTGTTTTAAAGTAATTATTTTTACAGCAGTACTACCCAAATATATGTCAGCTGGCCAAATATGTTTTAAATGAATATTCCTCCTCTCGCGTGCTTTGCACAGGTAGATATATTTAAATATCAGGAACATTATAAGTGACTGAAATATAAATTGTGAAGTTGTCTTGATGACTAGAAGTCCTAGTCAAAAAAAAAAAAAAGAGTTACGAATGACAAAAGAATTTTGTGCCTACAACATATAATTACTATATTTCAGTGAGAAAGATTACTTGAGCCAAATGAAGAAATACGGAACTCTGTTTATAATAAGCCAACGCATGGGTAATTCTGATCAGTGCTTCTGACAAGATACAGCCCAGTAAACAGGAGGCTTCCTCTTACCTTAATGCAACATTAAGCATCTAAAAGTGAGCTATTCAGCCAAAACTATGTCCCTTTTCTTACAGCCAAGTGAGACAAGTAAATGCCCCCAGCATATTACTCATCCCATTTAACTTAGAAGTCACACTTTGCATTATGTCTGTGCTAATTTAATGAGGAAGTACCACTCCAGGGAGCATCACTTTTCACTCTCCACTTCTGTCAGGCTTTTGCTTCCACTGCCTTTTCTCTTCCATCTCTTGCATTTGTCTGACAGTGTGATAAGCTGATTCAGGAAGGTAAGACAGCACAAAAGTAATCCTCCATGAAAAGTAAAAATAATTTTCTCCCTACTTTAAGATGAGTTCACATTTGCAGTGATCTCTCTCTACAGGTATTTACAATGGCTTGTCTGTAGACTTGAATCTTAGAAGGCAATAATTAGGGTAATTTATCTGTCTAAGATTGCTTATATTGTTTTAGAGCTAGAACAGTCAAATCACGCAGTATATTTCAAAGCCGAAAGGTATGAGATACAGTTGAAGAGAACTAACAGAAGGTTAAAGAAGAAGCATAATTGTGAGCTTTCTGTATACATAATATTTTCCCATTGGGAAGTCAGAATTATAAAATTTTGTCACTAGTTTGACACTAAACAAATTAGATAATAGCAGAGGACAAACTTCATAGAAGTTGGGATGTTTCTCTTAATTAGCATAGCCTGATTTATTTTCCAAAATAAATTCCCTGTCTGATATAATGAACTGCTGATTTATTTCTTAGTGGCTGGGAATCAAAACAAATACTGGAGGTCACATTTAGAGGTTTTGTTCTGTCATTATGCAGTCATAAAAGTTAATAGTCCTTTCTGCTTGCTTGAGTTCAACATTAAATTCTAAGATGAGTTAAGAGAATGTGTTAATTACTATATATTACCATAAGAGTTCAAGTGAAGCTACTTGGGTACTTTATTAGTTTGGGGTGGATTGTTTTTTTTTTTTTTGGAGGGGGGGGGGAAGAGTGTAATAGAGAAGTTTGAAAGGTCAGTGAAAGCTGATCTGTCAAAAGTTAGATTTTTTGACTGTGTATATATTGTTTGATGAAAGTTTAACGAAAACAGATTTCTGGGTCTCAAATAGGGATCGATTCCTGCTCTTATTGCAGACAGGGTCAAGTCACTTCTTGAGGTAAAGTAACTCACAGCAGTATGAGAGATTTGGGGCTGAATATCTCTGTTTGATTTGTAGTACGTGCAGAATCTCTCCCAGTTTTCTTCTGTGCTGAAATTATATGCAATCACCATCAGGCTGTGGGCTATTTTTATCTAGTGTTATTTTCTGTGAAGTTCTCATTAAAATACTTCAAAAAGGACCTGGGTTTCTCTCAATAAAGATAGATTTTGAAGAGATTACATGGATTTTAGCCATCTTTTTAATGGATGGTTTTTAACCTGGATGGAAGATGATTTTCCTATCTCACAAATTTTTTTTGAATTTTGAGGGAAGAAAGGAAAGAATCTGCCTTTCAACAATATTAGAATTTCATTGTAGCACATTCCTAGTCACCATCCATCCGTCTCTGTGTATACCCTGGGTCTGAATCAGAGGTCAAGATGTTTTTGTGACTAGATACACTGAGAAAATGGAAAGTGACACCAATGCTTCTTTCCTTGCATAGATTAATTAGCCTGCTCAGCCAGGATACAGGACATGTCTCAGACAAGACATGAATTATCTGCCTCTACCTCTGAAGACTCAAACACCTATCTCCAAATTTTCTGACCAAGACTACAATATTGTGAAGCCATTTCAGGTGGAGAAAAGGGCTACTTTCATCCATTGTTGAAACTTTTTTAACTCTAAGGAAATTGTTAGGATTTCTTTAGAGAGAGGCATATATGATGGGAGAAAGTATGGAACTGGAGCATATATATTTTAAAATGTAATATGCTCTTATAGATTATTTTCGTTTTCACACTTTACATTAAACAGTTGCCTTAGGCAGCCATTTTCTGTACATAACTTCTGCTGGCTTTCAGCTTCACGGGTTGGCTGATAATGAAGATCTCCCACAGCTGAGAATCAAATCTGATGGAGGCATCATGGCCTCTCATTCAAGGTTACAAATTGTCATGATGCATTTAAGTCTTTTTTAGGATCTGGCTTTAAATTCTTTGTGTGCGATTTTAGACAGGGAGAATGGCAGCATGTCAGGAGGTTTGTATCAACTCCATCTAGCAGACTGTAGACAGAGAAGTGCCTCATCTGCCCTTGCACTGAGCAGCATCCCTGAAACTATCATTGTGCTTCTCAGCCTTGTAACACACATTGAACTGAAGCTGTCCTTTTTGCACTTTAATCCAGATCCTTTCAGCAGCCCAGTTCACAGTGCAAATACAGTTCTGAATCAGAAGAAGAGAACAGTGGTTCTGGTTTCATTTTCAAAGCCATTAGCAATAGCTTCGTGGATTAAAGAGGGCAGGTTTGCTAAGCCAATTAGTGTTCTGGTAAAAACACTTTAAATGTCCAGCTGAAGCACGTCCTGTTCTCTACATTCAATATTTTTTGATAATATCCGTACTCAAGGCAACCTGGAATGTTGCTGAGCGTAGGAAAAGCAACTAACACTTCTGAGAAAGATGCAACATTGGAAGAAACCAAAATTAAAATAGCAGTCTGCTTGAATACAGGGTCATGACAGTAGAGGAAACTGAACATTAATTACAGGCCACTGTGAGTAGGCAGGGAAACGTCCCGAAGTTCTGAAACTAAGGACTGTTAAAATTCTGTTTATCAACTGCACTCGGGACAAAACTTCCATCAACTTCATGGACTTTGAGACACGTTGGCTGATTGTGGAACCTCATATCAGCTGCAACTCACCAGCTTCTAGAAATAAGACAGTACAATACCAGAAAATACCAAGCTATTGTAGTATCTTTCATTTTTACTTTTTTGAGTCAATGAAAATTAGAGAGAAATATTATAAAACCTTTTAGATAATACACATTGAAAGAGACTTTAATTGAGATGGAAGAGTTGAGAATGTGAAAGGCACACACTAGAAATACCTAATTTAGTTTCTCTTTTCCTAAATTACTTTTCCCATCTCTAAGTGTTTATGTTTATAGATTACCTTGGGAAATTAGATGATCTGAAATAATGTCAACTTTTAATTAATAAAAAAAGGAAAACAAAAATAAGCATAATTATGAACTAGCCAGTAGAAAGTTCTTAGTGTTAACATACAGCATAGACCAGAATACTCATAATCAACATCAAGAGAATAAAAGAGCTCCTCTTCAGAGAAGAGTTAGAATTCTGTACAGCTAATAGCATTTTCTTCATGTAGATGACTTTATCAGTGAATGCAATAAGCTGATCCACTAGACAGACCTATTCATTGTAAATCCACTTAATACCTAAAAGGTTTAAAACATTTTAGTGATCATTGTGCACAGAGCTATTGTTAAAAGGCAGAATTAAGTTTGCCCTGTCTCATGCTGAGACAAACCTCAAGAACCAGGAATAGCAAAAGAATGAACAGATGGCCTTCAATGCATAAAGGGGAATGATAGGACAATAGACGTGTTTGACTATTGTTGACTGTCCAAAAAACAATAAGCCTCATCCTGCAGAATGCTCAGCAGCCTAAAATGCCATTGCACCAACAGGATAGAGGAGCAATACCTGCATATTATCAAGGCTTTGAAATGGCCAGCTTTTTTCTTTTCCTTTTTTTTTTTTTTTTAATATTATTAGCTTATTCTCAATAATAATTTAGCAGTACATAGCTGGAATAGTGCACTATTAACATCTTCAAGAACACTGACATAGAGTACAAATCACAAAAAATAAAATCTCATTTTTTCCCCAGAGACTTCAGGATAGGTGCTGCAGTGCAGCTGTCTCCTCGACTTTGTGGAATAAGTTACACTTAACTATTGTATTTTTTTTTCTTGATTTCAAATTGGACATCTCTCATTTCTACTTGAGAACGTATTATGCCAGAAAAAGAACAGATATGCTCATAGAGCTGTGGTTTAAGAATGAAACTCGGAGATTTACACATTCCATATCACCTTCATTCCTTTTATTCCATGTGTAAATATATTAAGGTCATTGGCTAATTGAACGACACAGAAATATCAAGCTATTAGCACAAACATCAACACTAACTTTTCCCTACAGGGCTTTTTTTTCTCCAGTTTGATGAGAAACTTCGTTTCTTTTGAATCCAGTTTGATGAGGTGTCAGATCTTAGTGACAATATAGAAATAAACAAGTGGTAAGGTGATTAGAATGCATACAGAAAATACTGTGCATCTTTACAAGACTGCTCTAATACCTTGCACAATAGGTAAATGTCATAAAGTAGGTACAAGACAGAAAAAGATACATTGCCCCAATAACAAAATCATAACAGAGACCAAGAATAGAAGAATCTACTCAGATCAAATTATCTATAGAAGGCTTTATGAAGAAAAATAATTATCCATACTCAGATGAAGAGTTTTGCTAATCATTGGCTTAAAGCCTGTTACTTTCTTTTAGGGTTGTTTCTAACTAAATCCTAAAGTCTTGTTTCTTATCTTCAGTATCACCACTGAAACAATTAATCTATTCATAGGCATTATAGGCAGGTAGTTCTGTAAGAAGAACAGCTACACCACTGCCAGTCAGTCGCCAGCATTGGGCTTTTCACAATTTCTCTGGCCAGTGGGGAAGACATGAATCATGAGCTTGGGATAAAGAGCCAAGTCGATTGGTGATTCTGAAAACTTTTCTATTTTCTTCCCAAAGGAGATCTTACCTCTCAATCCACATTAGCAAGGAACCTTCTTGAACTGGAGATTCACTACCAGCTCTTTCTTTGATCCTTCTCTTAAAAATGTTTTTTATTGCAATCATAAAGATTCCTTCAGCTTAATCTCGTGAGAAAGAAATGTTGCAAATCTTGTAACTATCTAGAAGACATTATAGGTCAGATTCTGACTCACGGTTCTCCAGTGCATTAAAAGTCAAATATATTTTTTAATTTTAAGGAAGATTAAAAACTTGCCCTACTCTACCCCTCAAAGCTTCCTGGTGCACTGTATTTCTGACAGTGATATCAACTTTCGTTTCCTGCTATTTCAGTTTTCTGTGGAGTATTTGTGTTTTATGAGGTTGAGAGAAAAACTATTTACTAATGGAAAAATGAAGAAAACCAAATAACAGTAATTATAAAAAGGTATACATGTACATGAAAACAAGTGATACACAAAGCAATTGCTCACCACTCACCAACCAATGCCCAGCCCATCCCTGCAAAGCGGCCTCCTCCCTGGCTAACTGCCCTCAATTTTATGGTTTGGGTTTTTTTTTGTTGCTGTTGTTTTTTTTTTTTCAGATGATGTCATATGGTATGGTATAGCCCTTTGGCCAGTTTAGGTCAGATATCCTGGTTCTGTTCCCTCTCAGCTCCTTGTCCCGCCCCAGCTCTCTTTCTGGCAGGACAATGCCAGAAACCGAGAAACTGAAAGATCCTTAGCTCTGTACAGTGCTGCCCAGCAACAACTACAAACATCGTGTTATCAGTGTTGTTTTCTCCCAAAACCAAAACACAGCATCATACCAGATACTATGAGAAAAACCAACTTCCATCCCAGCTGAAACTAAGACAAAAACATTTTTATATAGCTGACAGATAATCTAGGGATTTTGACAGTTTCTAAATTGGTCTGATCAGAAACAGGGTATCTTTTTACTCCAAAATGGCACCTGCACAACCAGTGTTTGCAAATAAAGGTGCTTAGGATTACTAAAGTGTCATCAAAAAATAATTTTTTATCCATTTATGGAGTCATTAGATAAAAATTGACTCATGGATGGACTAGGATAAAGTATTGAAAAGGTAGAAATTGGAAGATTTGTTGAAGAATTAAAAAGCCTCCAGGGCGTGAAAGCAAGAGTAAAATGTTATTACTTCTAATATTATTGCTTCAAACCTTACCTCTACTCCTGTTAAGTCAGCTGATGAAAAGAAATGGAATCATTCTGCATTGAGAATTGTTAATACTTCACACCATTTCAAACAAAAATATGGTTTGCACTGTGAGGAGAAAAAAGAGGAATGTGAATGCCATGCAACTGGAAACTGTAATTCATTGACAGCAAAGAGGTGTAAACTTCCTTGGCAGTACCTACTCCATTCATGGATCAAGATTACATTTTGCTGTGTTTTGCACACATAAAAGGCAAAAACAGATTGCTCATTCCTCAAAGGACAGTCAGAGCTGGAGTGATGATAATACACTTTTGTTGTCCTTACTGGCAGGCATTGTAAATTTTTGGTTTGTAAGTCAAACCTTTTGGGCTAAGTTAAGCCAAAAGAAGATAAAAGAATGAAAGAAAATCACCATAACTAAAGATTTAATAACATACTACCACTAGACAGGCAGGGCATAAGCTCCAGCTGAAGTTTTGTCACTCAGAAACAAGGCGTTAACATTAGCTTTGTGTGCTTGTGGGGTTTCTTTGAAATATTTCTGAGCTGCTCTGATTTTTGCTTTTAACAAATATAGTTAGCAGCAGTGTAATAAGCATCATAACAAAATCAATAGAAGTAATTCTGAAATCTGAAGATGTATAATGGAGTTTACATCTATAGCTTTGAGACTGCATGTATTGCTTATTAGTAATAAAGAATAAGATCTATTAGTAAGTAGGGCAAAGAAAGGATTGGGAGTATTGTTATGGTATATTGATTATCCATTTAGTACCAATTATTCATGTATTTCAATGACTTCTTAAAAATATCATTTGTAATTTTCCAGTAGGTGAGTTTCTACTGAGAACTTTTCCTCTAAAATGATTTCTCCATAAAAATTGCTCCATAAATTATAGGATTTGTAAATTCTCTAAACCATCAGCTCCACAAAATATGCATGAACTCTCTGGTTTCCTTTTGAGCACTTAAAATGCTGTCAGAGAATATGAATTTCCCAATGAGTCTCAGAGTTTCTTATGTGGAGCCAAAAAAATGACAATAAATCACATCATCATGAAAATGGATTGGCCTCTTCTAACTGCAGGTGAAAAGGGCATTCTTGCAAGAAACATTTTAGACATCCATTTCTTAAATGAAGATTGACTTTTGAATTCTACTCCAGCTGAATGCAAAACTGATCTGGCTTTATATTTATCCCAGCTCTGAGCAGGAGGTTGGGCCATGCAACTTCCAGCAGTGAGTGTTCTTCTGTGATTTCATGATTTATGGAAAAGCAATGTCAGCTTAAGAATGTGTGTGTTATATCCAACAAC